>CAJVQA010011848.1:0-10462 GCA_910591915.1 Cetraspora pellucida
TTTACTTAAGGGAACAAGTAAGGTTTACTTAATAAAATATTGAGAAATAATTAAATGTTTTTAGTAAAATTTTGGTATAAGTGATCTACGGAGAGAGTTACAGAATTGGTCTATGAAGATTTAAATTAATATCTTTAAGACTGGTATTAATTAAAAGTAAATTAAAAATAGAGTTAGTATTAGTAGCTTAAAAAAGAAGAAATTGCTAAAATAAGGGAAATGTCAAAAATCAGATGATTTTTTAAGGGAAGGGAGGTAAAAAAAAGTTAAAATTATATGTAAAGAATCTGACTATTTATATATTAAAAGAAGAGAAGAGGACCATGATAGGAACTCTTTCTGCAAATCCATTGCACAAAAATTAACTAAAAAATCAATTGTCTAAAAACACTTATAACTATTTTATTTTACTAAGACAACCTGTTTTGGCATCTTAAATAAACATGTTTAGCATCATATTTTACATATATTTTGAGAATATTACATCTTTAGAGTTTAAACTCATTAAAAAAACTGTACTGACGGTCTTTGGACCTAGTTTTAATAATTTAATATTCTTGCAGCTTCTGCTGCTATAATCTGTCTTATACTCTTAATTAAAGTTGTAGTGCACATTTGCTTGGTTAAAACAAGCTATAGACAAAAAGTTTTGATTTAATATTGGCTAAACTATAGCTAAATTCATCATTTACTCTCTTACAAATTTTTTTTTTTATTTTTTGTTCCTACCCTATTCTCTTTTTCTCTTATATAGATTTCTTGTAACCATTTAATCATTTCCCAATCTATAATTTATTAATTTACATAAAAATTCTGTAACCTATCTATTAATAGAATCTCATTAAATGCAATTTTCTATTTTTATATTTAGTTCTTACTAATATTACACAACAATTTGTATTCCAAACTCTATTTGTGTTTAGTATCTAAGTCATATTGTGACCCTAGTCACATTAGTTACACCTGTGTACTATCCCAGTAACACCCCAATATTATAACTCTTATCTTTAATTAACATTCTTATAAAATTATCTATAATCATACTATTAACTTAAAAAATTTTCTAAGTCTTTAATCAAATTTTTACTTAACTTATTATTATTTAATAATGCCTACCTTAAGTCAACAAGAGCCTGACACAGCAACCTTGATTATTTCTACCAAAATTTTTCTAATAATTTTGGTATCACTTTCTATGAAAAAGAAAATAATGTCAAGGCTTGCCCAATTTCTGCCAAACTTTAATCTACTTTCTGCTTAACAAAAAATCTTAGATCAAATAAGATTACTCACTTTTTTAAAGCTTTTATTTTTATTTCTATTATTACTTGTCTCTGTGACAAATATTATACTAAATTTATCTTAATCTCAAACACCAATTACACTTAAGCTACTGAATTTACAATTGCTTATATTAACAGTAACTCAAAAAAAATCAACAGAACAATTCAACAACTCATGACTAACCTCTTTTTCTCTACTGACAGTGTTCCTCCATCTCCTACACCAGATGTTTATTACCATACTTGTCCTAAATGCTCTTTTTCAATTGATTGTACCCAGAAAAATGAGCATTATTACCTCAATGAAAAATATATCTTTAAAAATAACAAAGTCTATCATCTTACTTATATAACTATCTCATTTCAACATGAAGCTAGTTCATTCCAAACCAAGAAAAATCTTATCCAAACTTTCCAGAACATCTTATATGAATCTTCCCAAACTACTAATCCTCTTATTATTTCTTTTTACCAAACCTTAATCTCTTCTGATCTTATTGACTCTTTCTTTTCTTCAACTATCAATACTAATCCTATCTTTAACCAATCTCTTACTACTAATACTTCTAATATTTTTAGCCTAAATTCCAACAATTATAGCAATACTAACCAACCAGAAAATATTCCTAACAAACCTCCTCCTCAATCTTATTCAAGTATTCTCAAACCAAAATCTAATTCTATATATGACTGAATTGCAAATTTTTCAATTACTAAAGAAATACAATCTAACAAGAAATTGCAACTCCATTCTCTCTTCAGTTCTTTACATTCCTTAAAAAATTTCTCTATAATTTTTATCTTGGCAAAGAAATTAAGCCAGCTACTATTACTTAAGCAGTACTAAAAGTCTCATTCTACTATATTATCTGTATTATGGCTAGACAATGACTTGAATTTTTAACTGACCTTATCTACAATAGCAATCCCAATATTGACAAAAGTGTTACTATTTCTTTTGATCTTCTTGAATCTATTCTCAAAAACCTTATTCTTAAATTTATAACCATTCTATTTACTAAACTTAACTATCTTGAAATCTTTGCTTCACCAGTTACTATTTTACCATATACAGCTCATAATTGTTTTCAACTCTGCCTCAACCTTGCCTGTCTTTATCTCTTTTTATCTAATAACTACCAGTCTATTAATTATTAAAAATTTGTTAAAGACCTTTAGCTTAGACTTAAAAGATTTAAAATTGAATCTTTTATACAAACCACTGACTTTAAACAAAAATATCTTAACATTCAGTCAGATGCTAGATTTAATATCAAACTTTTCTTTAATATTTCAAAACACTCTTTCTTGAGAGATTTTGTATTCCTTTACTAAAAAATTTTCTTGATCACTTTAACTCCTGATTTGATATCTACTACCCTTCTTACAGTAAATAATTTTCTTCTAATATTGACAAAGAAAAAGTCTGCACCTCTCTTAGAATTCAATTTTGTCAACATTTTATCCTTCAACTCTCTAAATATCTTTCTGAAATCTACATATTTAAAAAACCCAACTCACTTCAAGAGTAACATGAAGAAGCATCTCATGTTGCTAATTTTCATTATCAAACTTGTAATAACAAAAAATGTTAATACTATGATAACAAAAATTTCATGACAGTACCAAGCTATTTAATGACATTTTAACTAAATCTTGCACATTATTTTCTCTTCAAGATGATGAAACTTGGATTCATTCAACTTTTAACTCTACTTTATTTCACAAAAATAAAGAACATGCTGCTTCACTTGACCAACCCATTCCTACTAAAGCCTTAGACAAACTTGCCAACCAAGCTGAGAACTTTGTTTGTAAACAAAACAAAGTAAAAACTAATTCTAAATATTACAACTATTACTTATACTGCTACCTCTCTCTCTACTATCAAACAGCTACTGAAAATTATAACATATAGTCTCTGTCCAAGGAGAAGGCTATTAACTTACTCACAAAGAACATTATTGATACTAAATTTCTTGCTCAAATAATTATATACTTCAATGTTATCAAAATCCAAAAGCCAACTTACTTACAAATAGTTAAATAATTTAATAATACTACCTATCCAGCAGCTAAAAAATTTTTATCTAAGAAATTTAATCTTGATTTTCAACCTGTTTTCATCTTAGACTCACTATTTTTACAATCTTCTTTTTAAGTTCTTTGTCTTCTACAACTAACATTAAAGCAACTACCACCTTACTAAAAGATACATCTATTGTAATTAGTAAGGAAAATGAGATAAGTAGACAGATGGACAAGTCTATTTATATGGAAGGCCAGGATAATGATGGTCAGACCCAATGTACAGAGCAGACTATGGTACCTTGCATAGCTGTGAGAGCCGAGTATATAGTAATTAACCCTGTAGAAGACAATTTTGAAAGATTATTTACAACATCTTTAATCATCTATGATCTTTATACATGCTTTAACAAATTCCTTAATTATTACAATTTACCACTTTTTCTTCATAGTCAAACTATTTAAACTCTAATTCAACATATTGATAAATATAACAATAACAAAACTGTATCTAGTATTTCATTTTCTGTTAATTTATCTTACAACAAAACACACATATATCTTCTTAATAATATACTTTTATCAGATCACATTATTATTGTTCTATATCTTTTTTCTTTATTTTATAACCTACCTCTTAGATCTAACTCTTTTAATTCTACTTCTATTATATCTGACCTAATTTTCAACAATTATTCTTCAATCTCTTTTAATCATAATTCTTCTTTACCTTTACCTAATTTAATATCACATCATCTTTATCTTAACATTGCCACATATAATGTTAGAGGCTTCAATAAACCTACCAATAGAGAAGCCTGGCAAGACTATTGTCTTAACCATAACATATCTATTACAAGCATTACAGAAACCAAAATTTCTGACAAAACTAATCTCTTCTTTTGTAATAATAACTTCTTCACCTATTATTGGTCCAACTCTTTTACTTCTATTAAAGGCACTGCTATCATGATTCACAATTATTTGAAACCTCATATTTACAGTATTTATATCCACCCTGGAGGTGCTATAGTACTTGATATTTTCTTCTGAAGTAACATTAAGCTTTGCATCATCTTAGTATACCTGTCATTAACTAACATCTCTATTAGCAATCAAACTCAAAATACTGTTATTAACTGGATTCAACAAGCCTCTTAACTTCACATTTACCTTATTATTCTTGGTGATTTTAATATACAAGATAATACTCAAAGTTCTTTTTCTAAATACAAACTTATCAACATTCATAATAACACCAATATGTATGATATTGGGACTCATTTTAACAACAAACACTCTATCTGGTCTAACAATGCTAGTAGCAGTTGTATTGACTATATTTGAACTGATCAATTCAACATACAATTTCTTCTCTTTTTATGTCTTAATAATAGCCAAACATTAACCTCCAGTGATCATCTAATCCTTTCTTTCACATGAACATTTCCACATGCCTATAGCAAATCCTTACATAAACATACTGGTATTAGTCACCATATCTTCAATTACAAGACTATGTCTACAGAGAACTGGAAATCCTTTGCAGATACCTTATCTGAACAACTCTTACTACACAAAATTTCTATTAATAATAAAACTGATGAAAGTATTAAAACAACCTGGCACAAAATCCAAAACTCTATTATTTATTCTGCTACTCATACTATTTCTAACAAAGTTTCTTATAAACATAGCTACAATCATCAATATTTACTTTACAGTACCCTACTATATCTTTTACTTAAAAAATTTGGTTATAATATCAAACTTATTAAAAAACTTATTTAACATTCTAACATTTCTAATATCAATTAAAATATCTCCCAAATTAACAAACAGTCTTAATGTAATCTTTAACCACTTAATTCCACCAACCTATCTTGTACTTAACCTTGGCTTCAACATGCTCATTTTATCTGGAAGCAACTTTTTCATACTTATCATCTTGAAAACTCTCTTCTACTCCAACAACAAATTAATAAAGCTACTAACAAAAGATGTGTTACTCTTACAACACACCCTACTCAAGCTATTAATAGCATCCTTACCATTATCATCAACCTGTTCACTTCTCTAATATAAAACTGTCTAATGAGCTTATAACTGATTCACTACTTATTAAACAGCATGTTCAATTACATTTTCATAACTGGACTGCATTTAGATCTATTGATGAAACTCTCTTAATACCTTTTGGTAATAACACTATCTTCCACTGCCTCATATCAATTCAACCTGATACCAATCTCTTAACTCTCCTATTACAAATGAAAAACTTTTTTAAACTCTCTCTCAGCTTCCTAACACCAAAGCCTGTAGTTCTACAGGCATTAGTTATAAAATACTCAAATATATTAGTACTGAATGCACTTCTGCCATTACAGTCTTTTCAATTATTGCCTTCTTGAAAACAAAATTTCTAAGCAATGAAAACATAGAATCTATTCTATCCCCAAATGCAACTCCTTTGATAATGATTTTAACTTCACTTGACCTATTAGTCTTGTTAAACATATTCGCAAACTTTATACTAAAATTCTTATAAATAGACTAAATATTATATCTTCTTCTAATCCTATCCTTTCACCTTTTAATTATGTTGCACTTCCTAATAATAGCACTTCAATTCCTATTCACATCCTCAATAACCTTATTGAAGATGCTACTTGCAATCACAAGAACATTTGGCTACTTTCACAAGATATAAGTAAAATATATAATTCTATTAACTTTATTCTTTTTAAATATTCACTTTCTTGTTGGCACTTCCCCTATCTATTATTAATATTCTTTCTGATCTTCTAACTGATTGCTACAACCAAGTTATTGCTAACCTTAGTCTTACTCCCTTATACTTAGTTCATAATGACATTGACCAAGATAAAACTATTACTTCTTTATTATAGCATATATATTATGATTCACTTAAACCATACAAATATGCACAAGTACCTGGCTATACCTTACAATTCTTTTGGGCTACTAATCTTAAATTCCAAACAATTAACTCATTGCAAAAACAAAGCTCTGTCTTGGCATATATGAATGATACTCTCTGGGTTGCTTTATCACAAAATGAGCTTCCAATATATTATCTATAGCTGAATTATTTTATACTATGGCTAACATTCAAGTTAACCTCTCAAAATCTATTTTGGTTACCAATAATCCCCCATCTCACTACACTCCTATTTCTTATAATAATCACTTTTTTTTACTTCATTCTCCTAAACAAACCTTTAAATTTTTAGATTGCTAGTTCACTTTAAACAATAGGCAATCTAAACAAACAAAACTGCTTTTTGCTGAATCCTTTTAACTTATTCAAATTGCTAAAACCAAACATATTACTGACTCACATGCTCATTATATTATTAATACAGTTATTATTTCTATCCTTGAATATCATCTCCAAAACATTGTAGTTAGCCAGCCTATCTGCAATAAAATCTTTACTCAACATATTAGTCTTATCAAACTCAAAGCTAAACTTTACTATACAATACCTTCTAGCACTCTTTTACATTCCCAAATCTACAACATCAAACATATATAGAACATTCAACTCCATATCTCTAATCTTCTTAAACAACTTAACAACTCTGACCTATTAGGTACATCAACTCATATCCGAATTCAACAATTACAAAACAACCTTTGGTCTTCTACCAATATTTTTTTACATTCTAATCCAATTATTGATGGTCCAAACTGTTTAACTACAAACTTTAAAATCATCCAGCTTATAAAGCACATTGGCTAAACATTTTTTATTAACCCAACTTATAACATCTTATATACCCTCAATAATGAACTATCTCTCTTGAATTTCTTCTCTCATCCTATTCAAAATATCCTATTTTCAAAAAACAACTTAGATATCACAAACTACTCTTTCTTAATTAATTTATAATATATGATAATTTATGCTTATTACATTGGTATAATATTTCTCCTAGACTTAATAAACTTCCTAAAGGCATTATACCTCAATGGTTTACTATTCTTAAGAACATTACTACAAGCCATTCTTACCAATATACTCTATATGATCACTTTAATCTATCTCAAACAAATTATTTCTCTTATACCACTAACTTCTTCACCTCTAACACCAAACTCTGGCTATTTACTGTTCTTAATGATCAAATAATTATTGACAAGACCAGAAGGCATAATATCACTACAGGCCTTATCTTTATTACTTACTGGCACTGCTTATACCAGTCCCAGTTTTCAAATCTATATTCTATTCCTTCTTCTACTACCACTATATGTTCAGGATGTCAACTCAATTCTAATACAATCACTGACAAATATACTATTTTTATTCTTACAAACTTGGCTACAAAACTACTCTGCTGTATCAATTCTAACAAAACTCTTAATATACATGCTAACTTTCTTGATATTGCATACTCTGTAGCTATTCGACATCCTCTAAATATTCCATCTTCTTTTTTAATAATAATCAATTCACAACAATTATTTTGCATCTTTCAGTCTAACTAACTTACTAATAGCTTACAGTCTATTGCTAATTTCAACTACAATCTAACTACTATTTTATTTTATACTGATGGTTCTGTTATCAAACTTGGTACCTCTCAATGCTCTATGGACATAGGTTGGGTTCAAGTTGATAATTTTGCAACTATTCATTCATTTCAAGCACAAATCAAACTTTGGCCATGCTTTTTTAAAGCTGAAATTTTTGCTATTCTCTTAGCAATTATAACTGCTTCCAGAAACTGTTTTGTTCATATCTTCACTGACTCACAATCTGTAATTTCCAAATACTACAGTATCTGCTCATCAGCATCCAAACTCTCTCATACTTATACTCTATACTTTTCTATTTGGCAAACTTTTATTAATTTCATTAACTTATACAACATTCAGCTTATCTTTTACAAAGTTACTGCATACTATGATAACCCATTTAACAACCTTGCTGACTAACTTGTTTGTAATCATCAAATATTACCCTTCTTAACATTCTTAACTAACAACCATTACAACTCTGCTTATGCTCCATTTTATGACCAATTTCTTATTGAAATTCCTATTCGACACTCTATATATACTATCTGTCAAGCCTATATTATAATACTTTGGACATCCCAACATCATTTTCAACAATAGTCCACTATTGCTTCTAACATCAACTAGGAAGCCACTTGGCTTTACATTAATAACAATCAAAAGGTTTTTAACTTTACTTATAGTTTTTATTTCTCTATTCTAAAAACCTTTTATGTTAAAATTCTCTTGGATGAATTACCTGTTCCTTACATTCTTCACAAATATAACTCTTCTTATTCTCCTCTCTGCCATCAATGCAATCAAACTAGAGTTTCATTATACTAGACTTTTTGTCCTTCTACTCAAACAATTTATTACTTAATCTCTAATTCTCTTAATTGCATTTTAAATGCTACTGCTCTTGACATTTCCTCTAATCTGGTTTCTAATTTATATCAAAAAATTCTTACACTTAACAGTTTTAAACTGCTTAACATTTCTCATATATCATCACTTATTTCTACTTTATCTGGCTTAGTTTCTATTGATCTTATTTCTACTATTCATAATACTTCTATTCTTTACTATACTGCTACCTCACTTTCTATCAAATTTCTTCTTTATTTAAACCAACAAATATATAAACAAATATAAATCTCATATTGTATTTCACAATCAGCATAGTTCTCAATTATACCTCCTACAAACTCAACTCATAATTCTCCTTCTAGTCTATCATTACCTCCTATCTCAATATTACAAATTATTACTAAAATTGATCTTTGGACTATCCAATGGATTAAATATCATACTCCTCTCTTATATATTATTACTAACATCCAAATCTAGGTAAGCCTTGACTACTTTTGTAGGTTTAAGTTGCAAATTATATGTCTGAGTCTTTATTCTTCATATATAATTTAAAAACAAGTATTTTTTATATAAACTTCAATTGAATTTCAATAAAGTTAAAGTTATGGCCTTACTGTTAATATTTAAAAAAAAAAAAGAAGAAGAGAAGGAGAGTAAGTCTCTAATAAAAAATAATCAGATGATTTTTTAGAAGGAAGAGAAGTAAAAAAAGTTAAAATTATATATAAAGAACCTAACTATTTATATATTAAAAGAAGAAAAGAGAAGTAGGTCTCTAATAAAAAATAATCAGATGATTAATAACATGGCTCTAAGAAGCAATTAAGAAAATTTGATAAAAAGAGACAGTAATATAATTAGTAATTTGAGAGGATTTTATATAAAATATTTTGAAAGGTTTGAATAAAATTTTCTTAATTAAAATGATTTGGTTTTATATTAGAATGAGACAGTTATATAAATAAAATAATTAATTTTATTATTTTTAATAATATATTTTTTAGTAAATAATAATATTTATTGCTTTTGGTATAACCAATTAGACAAAATATTTGGAACAAATATGATAGTATATATCAGATATAGAAAATAGAGAAACACTGTTAGTAAATAAAGAAAAATTAGATATAAGTTGTTAATTATATTTATTAGATCTTTTGAAGTTATTATTAACATAAACAGTAGTAATTTTAGTAGCTTGAATATAAAGTTTAAAATAAATTTAATATAATATTTGTTATAAAGTTAAGTAATCACAGAGATAAAAGTAAAAGTTTGAAAAAAATAAGTAATCTAAGACTTTTAGTTAAACAAAAAGTAGTTTGAATTTTAGGAGAAATTAAACAAACATTGTCATTATTATTTTTTTTTTATAAAAAAAATTTTAAAATTATTAATAAAGTTTTGATAAAAGTAATTAAGGTCTGCTATATTAGATACTTGGTAAGATAATATAGTTATTTTAAATATTAACAAATTGAATAGATATTATATTAAAAAAACTTGAAATATTTTTTTAATTTAAAAATAACAATAGTAATAATTTTGCAGAATTAGCTTATGCTTTAATAAATAAGAAAGAAAAATAATTAAACCTTTTATCAACTATTTATAATAATTTTATTAACTATATAAAATTATTGGTCATCTTATTAAGCATAATATACCAATTTGATACATTTGAATTAAAATGTAATTACACAAAATTTTACATATTAATTTGCAATTAAATAAATATATTTAATATTTGA
>CAJVQA010011849.1:0-10462 GCA_910591915.1 Cetraspora pellucida
AACATCAAGTAAAAAAGTAATTATTATATTTAAATATACATATTTACGTAGTTATTAACAGCTAAATTAGAGTTTCCACTTCTCCGAACAATCATATCACATGATCTGAAAAAAATTTGGGTGGTGAATTTACCCCAGTACGGAATTAATCACATGTATACTGTGTTGGTATATCTTCCCATAATTCAAAGCTGTGATTCGCTATTATTTCCATGTGACGTAATTCAATCAACGTAAAGAAACAGGAGGAACCGTTAATGTTGCAAGATTTGTAAAAACTATGAGAACAGAAGAATGAAATGATATAGAAGCATAGTATTAAATTACAAAAGCAATTAACAAATAACAAGAAATAATTTAAGTTTAACTGATCACCCCATGTGAACAATGGGGTAAAGGATTATATCTATAACGTACATTTTAGAGTAAACTCAAAATAAATAATTTTATTATTGATTAACTACATCGTGTGAAGGATTAATGTGTAATATTGACGGTTTCTCCTGTTGCATAAAGAAAATCCTCATGCATACTTTTAATGATTACAACCATACAAGGATACTTAACAGTATGCTTGAGCTTTAGTGCAAACGAATACAATTTCAAATTAATATTAAGTTCAATAAAATTTATATGTATTATATGTTAATTTGTAGTTACTTTAAAGAAAATAATAATAATATCAAATTATTAATAAAAAAGCAAGTTTTGAAATATATGAGGGTTTCAAGTTTTTTGTTGAGTTTTAGTTATCAAAGCTTTTTGACAAGCTTTTGTTTCAGTTATTATAACCTGTCTTAGCCTCTTATATATATTATAAAAATTATCATTTTGAATATTATCTGTTACAATATTTATTAAAAATTTGAACATATATTTATCTTTTTCAAATTTATTCTTCCTAAAAAATATTAGTTTATTAGATCATGAAAATTTCTTTTTATATTATAGTTATATTTATTTACTTTTTTTATTTCATTTATTAAGTTTTCTAATTCATCTAAAATATCTATTGTCTCATTTTAGAAATTGTTCATCAACCTAATATATGTAGAGGTCTTAGCAAATAAAAGAAAAAAATAGTCATGTCTTATTTGTATAGTAGTATATTGTAGAAAAAATTCTGGATTTTTATCTATTCATTCTTTAATAAGATATTTATATATAAATAAATACTATTTAAAAAGATAAAAAATAAATAAATTCAATTATTAATGTTAGTTAGATATTTATTTTCTAGATTGATTTTTTTATCTGATCTTTTTTTTATTTACTTTTAAATACATTTTATCAGAATGGATAATCATGTTTATTATTATAGCTTTTTCAGATATTTATTTGATCTAAAATTAATACTCTTATTAAAATTTGTATTAGGTGGTCTAAACAGAATTGATTACAATTATATTTGTAATTTTGTTTTATGATATGCTAATGTGATTTAATAAGCATAATTGTTCTTGCTAATAGAATTACATTCAGAAAAGAAGATCTGACAAAAAGATTCCAATCAGTTTTATTATACCAATTGGATTACAAGTATCTCAAAAATGAACAAAATTTTTTTCTTTACAATACATATAAGTTTCTTTAATACTTTTATAATAAATTTCTTCTAAAATAAGAAAGATGTTATTAATAGGTATAAGGGGATGCAATATTGAATGACTATGAATTATAACTAAATCTCTTTTCTATTATTTTCTAAACATAAAATATCTATATTTTCTTCAAGAACCCAGAAGATATTAATAAAATTGAATTATTTATTTGTATTTTTTTGTTTTTAATATTGTATAATAACTTAATTTACTTTTTTTTTAATTTTCTACTTATAATACACTTAACATGCTAAAAGCATAACTGGATCTTATCTTTTTTAGACTAGGCTTCTTATACAACTGCTATTTGATTTGCATTCTTATTTATAAGAACAAAAACATATAAAACACTTTCATTTCTTAATAATAAAAAAAATTATTTTAGAACTTACAATTCTAAATGAATTTTATTTTTAAAATTCTAAAAAAGATTTTTTGGGTCTGCAAAAGTATTAACATATAGATAAGCAAATAAAACCTTATGTTCAGATAATTTACTATTATTGCAAAAAGTTCAAACTTTTGTTAATTAGTTTTGTATATAGAATTAACAATAATTATATTAATATTTGTTTTTCTTATATAATTTTTAAAAGAGATAAAAAATTTAAGTACTTAAATAAAATTGTTTTTAATATATAATAAAACCTTAAATTTTTTATCAATTAATTCATTTTGCTTCAAAAAATTTAGTAACAAAAGGAGTTAATTAAATATATTTGTAAGATATTGTTAGGCAGAAAACTTTGTAGTCTAATAATATACTTAATTATAATTATGTATTGGTGAATTAATTTAGTCTTTTTTACAAAACTATTTATAAATGTTAATTTTTCTAAAATTTTATTATAGATTTTTAAAAATTCAGGTTATAGCATTTTTGAGTAATTTATTATCACAGTAGATTAGATGCTTATAAAAAATTAAATATTAAATTTCAACTTTTGTTTGACATATAGTTAGATTAATATTAATTTCAATATTTCTCTTACAGAGATATTAGTCAATTGGAGCTTTTATTTTGCTTACTTTTTTTATTAATTAATTAGATAGATGTTTATATTCTTTATCTTACTTTTGAAAACAATTAAGATATAATGATGCTTTCTTAAAATTATTTTTGTAAATATAAATTTTTCTAATTTCTTAGTAATAATAAGATTCAAATTCACTAGGCAAGAAAAAAAATAACTTAATTTATAAATTTGAGCTTCAGTATTATTATTTATAATTTGTGAATTATCAAAAAATTTATTCTCAAATTCAAATATTTTTGAAAACTTTACTTTCTGATTTTCTTTAAGATTTGCAATACATATGGCAATCAATTTTTCTAACTTAGTTAACTTATATAAAATACAGTTATCTTTATTATTTTCTAGATCACTATTTTTATTTTGATAGTCAAATTGGTTTGGAATTTCTAAAGCATCAGAATTATCTTTATTAATATTAGCAAAATTAGAATATTTTTTTATTCTTTTTTTCTAAACTATTTTTACAACTATCTAATTGTTCTATTTTGCTATTATAAAACTTAGTAAATTTAATGAGTGTTTTGTGCTTTATATAATGTGAATATACTCTATCTAAAAGGTTACTAGTAATATTAAATATTTAGTTTAAATAGATTATAATTTTTAATTATACTATTTGTTTTAAAAAAAGATAATATCTAATTAAGAAAAAATTTTTTATATTTGTTTAAATATTGCATAAATAATAATTTTAAATCTTGAAATGTCTTTTCAAAGATTTTTTTTCTTTTTTATAAGCTTTACTTTATTATTTGTTTGACAAGTTTTATTACTATATTCAACAATTATATTAACTATTTAATTTAAGTTTATTTAATTTTATAAAATATATCTTAATTATTCTTTAATTTATAAGCAATTAAGTTAAAGATATTTTATTATATTTACAACTATTTATTATAGTCTATTATATACTGAAACATTTAGATGCCATTTTTAAAACTTAACTATTTTCACTATACTAAAGATTTTTTATTACAAATATTTGAGTTTTTTAGATTACTATTTTAAACTTCAAGCAATTTGGAATATCTCAAACCATACTGTAATTATATATAGATTTTGCTATTTAATAAAATATTACAGAAACTGTATATTAATAATTTATTACATAATTTGAGATATGTCAAATTGTTTAAGTCTTATTAACTGTCTACACATTACTGTTTTCTAATAAGTATAATATTAATTTAATTTATTATCATGAATCTTTAATCAAATTTTATTTAGTATAAGTTATAATTATTATAAATAATTATAATTATTAACATATGTTTGATATTGGTAAGATTAAGTTTCATTGAATTGCTTTAATAACTGTATTTTGTTAAAGATTATACTTCTTAATTGAATTTTAGGAAACTTATTTTATACTATTTGTTTTTGGCATAAAAATTAGGATTTAATGTTAAGATTGATAGTAAAAAGAGTATATGTGAGAACTCAACTGTATTTGCTTTAGTACAATTATAGTTTACAAGCTTAGCATGTAATTATATCTAATAAAAAACATAGTGTACAATTACAAAACATTTGCATAAATTCATTAGCTACTTTTAAAATACAAATACAAAATGTTCTGGTACATTTTAGATACTTTATATAAGATGCAGTCTAAATTACTAAATACTAGAACACAAAGTGCTTGGCTTAAAGGTGCCTAAAACTATATAAGCATAACTATAAAATACCTGAAACCTTTGTACCTATGGGTACAGCAACTTTGCAAGCTCTAGTGCTAACATGATATCTAATATGCTTAACATTAGTATTTACAGATCTCTAAGCACAATATAATTTTTTGTATTATGCAGCATAAAGAAAATTCTTGCTATATCAAACAGTATATGAACTTTAAAATATTAGTGTAAGTAGTACAAATTAAAAGAGTATGTAATATTACCTTTTTAATTTACCATTTTGATGACTAAATCTATTAATTTAGTAGTTTATTATTTAAATAATTATAATATTTATTTAATTTACTAATTTATTATATAGATAATATGGCTATTTAAAAAAATTCTAAAGCACAGATATAAACATCAAACTGTAAAAAGCCATTACAATAAATAAAATTTATAATATTAGTAAATATTTACAATAATTTACTATTAATGAAATCTGATAAAAGTGTCTTATTTATTAGTTTCAAAATATTACCTATATCTTGATGATTAACAAATCAATTATTCTTTATTTAATTATACCAAGTTTCTAATTTTTATAAAACTTAATTAAAGTTATAAATTAAATGAATAAATTATATAGTCTTATTTATTTGAATTTCTTTTATTATTGCAAACATATTTTATACAGATTCAAGCTAGCTGTACTATTATAATTATTATTATAGTGTTATAAGCATAAATTAGATCGTCAAACTATGATCGAAATTGATGATCGAATGCATATTTGTTTGTATAGGCGCATTACTATAGGTAGCATATTTAGCACATTCGGCACATATAGGATATTCAGGACATTCAGCACATTTAGAACATATAGAACATTTGGCATATTTAGTAAATAGTATATATAGCAGCATTTATTCTAATGTAAAAAACAACAACGCCCACTTCTCGCATACACTTTAATAAAGCATATACTTGGCTCTGCCAAATCGAACATCCTCTTTCGATACATTATAGTACTATCATTGAATGTTACGCAAACCCTGTCCCGGTTTATCCTACAGAGTAGGAATTTTAAGGCGTACGTTTTTAGCGCATTACAATAGTAATAATAATTATAATTATTATTATTATTATAATTATTATTATAATTATAATTATTATAGTTATTAAGATCATTAACAATAAAATTATTATAATAATAATATAATTATAAGTAATCTTTAAGATTGATTATATTTTGTATAAGTTACATATTTTAGATTTCAGGTTTTATTTTATAACAGTCTGACTTCTTTAAATTATTATAGACAGAATTATATACAAAATTTTAGTTAAATATGTATATAAAGAGATAATGCATTTAGAAAATAAAAGTTTATAAATGTTATATTAGTTTGACCCAAATGAAGATATGTATTTAGAAGGAGGGTTACATTTAAAAGAGTCTTATTGTATTTAGTATTGTTATATTACTATCTTCATGAATTTTTTTGACTTGTCTATGTTCATGTTCATGTTTATGACTAAGACTTAATTTTTAAGAACACAATTTGTTCACATAAGTAATTTGATTTTACAATTTTTTTAACTGATTTTGAAATCAAATTTGTAGAACTATGATACTAATTTGTTTATATACATGTTATAATTATAAAATATCTGAAAATTCTTTATATAAAATTTAACTAATAGTTAATAAATAATCTTGACTCTAAGTTGAATATTTATTTACAATGTAACTTAGTCAAAAACTAACATACTGTTAATAATTCTAATATATTCTTTGAATTAAAAGATCAACTTATCATCAAAAAAATTATAACAAAATATTTACAATATTTTATAGTAGATTAGTTTTTTTGACTTATAAAATATGAAGAGTATAGTAACCTAGTGAAGTAGATAGGTTGTCAACTTTCAAGTAGCAGATCTAGAGTTTAAATCCCAGTGATGATAAAAATTTGCAATTCTTTCTATGTTATAGTTAACTGTCTTTCATAATTGGTTGAAATTAGATATCTGTAACTCATGTTATACTAGTATGACTAGAAGGTCTAAGCACTTATACAATGTTGTATAAAGGAAGACAAACTGGTACCAGGTGGTGTGAACCCAAGATAAGTTCTTAGGCTATGTAAATTACAGAAACCAGATAAGATGAAAGCCCACTTGGAAGACCTGAGTAGAAAGATAATCTGAACTTTTGATGATGCTACTGTAAAGACTAAATCTATGAAAAAAAGCTAGAATTTGTAAAACTGAAAAAATGTGCCAGTCTTTGAAAAGGAACCAGATGAACCAACCAGGCTGCCAAAATTTTCAGATTTCAAAAAAAAAAAGTACATGTTGGCAAACATGTAAACCAGAGATGTATAGTTATGACCTACCTTTCTGGGCTATCTGAAATGACAGCTTGGTAAAACTTAAATTGAATACCAAAGTAGTAGAAATATGTTGTGAAGTCAGTACCAGAGTTGGAGTAAACTCTACAAGGACATAGTAGTTTAATATTATGCTCTAACCATCAGTGTTGATCTTGGTTATAGCAATACTGAGTCAGCTATAAAAATAGAATACAGAAAATTCCGAAAGGTTTAGTACAAAATTAAAGATTCTAAAGAACTGCTTTAAAGACTTAGTAGTCATGGCATATTTTTACTGACATTGGCTGGGGTCATTGATAGGCAAAGATAAGTGGGTAGATACAGAAACTAGAGTGATTAAATAGGAAACCTACAAGCAAATTTTAGATATAGCAGCTAGTATAAAACTTTCAAGTTGACTACTTAAATTAGACAATGACTAAAGTTGTATAAGTGGCTAGTTGTACACTCTTTTTATAGTTGCCTTTTGTAGTTGTAATGCCAAATATACTATTAATAAAATCCTAAATCACAAGTACTCACCTTAATATTTAAAAAAAAAAACTTATAGAATATAGTAAAGAAATGTTTAACTTTAAAATCAAAAATTATTTTCAAGTTTATTATCAAACTTTATATAAAAGCTCTTCAAGAATCTAAGAATAAGTAATTAAATTTCTAAAATTGATTTTTATTTTAATTTCAATGAAGTTTAAATAAAATTTTTTTTTATAAATTTATTTTATAAAATTTAAGTATATTAATTAATTTGATCAATATATTTGCAATTGTAAATGACATATTTGCTAGCTGATATACTATACTGTAAATGTATCAAAAAATTGAAGACAAAATTATATATAGTGTGTTTATATAGGGTCTAAATATCAATTAATCAAAGCAATATGTATTAAGTATTAATTGAATTTTATTATATGAAAATAATAGCAAATCACAGCTTTGAATTATTTGATGATCATAATGTGATTGACACTGTTATTCACTACTACTAATTTACTTTTTTTATATCTTACTAATTTACTATATACTCTAAAAAGGATCAGCAAAAGTTTTTATATACAATATATACAGCTATAGATTGTTTTATCTGTATATATTATTCTGTTTTATGCATATTTTATCTTATCAAAAATTCTTTCTTCTCAATTATTTTTTTTTTTTACATTTTTTTATCATGCAATATCATTCTTATAAAAACATTTTGTGTGCACTAATATGTATAAAAATATTTTGTGCATATTAATATGCAATAATATGAATTAATTCACATTTATATGCATGTTATTATAATATACATATTTTTTCTATCACTAAGTACAGTACATGGTATTTACTAAATATGATACTGATACTTCTTATGTCTTTTGTTCTTAGTTTTATATGACAACATCATGCAGCTATCTTTCAGTTATCTGAAGAGTAAAATAGTATATACAAATACTGATTTTTAGATTGAATATAGCTAGTAATATGACTTATACATTAATACACATAAGTACTGTATATATTGTATGCTAAAATTTTTGCTAATTACTTGTATATAATTATGTTAACCAATCAGATTACTAGAAACAACTATACTTACAATATGTACTATATGCTTTTTTTTTAACTTTAGGAGCCTTGTCATAAATCTTTATTAAGATTCTTGTATATATATTATATATATTTTAATTTAAATTTCTGGTTCAACATTCTCTAGCTATTTCTTTGAATGCCCAAAGGTAGTCTGCTGCACTGGTTGAGAATATATTCAGATCCAGAGTCTGTATCAGACTAGCCAATAAAGCTATATATAAATGGTCTTGATTTACTATAAATAAAATTTGCTATTGAGCCAGACTATGCCTTGTGTATTTCTATTTTTTTTCCTCTTTTTTACTTTTCTTTATCTTCATGATTTGGCTCTTTTCTATTCTAATAGTTTTTTTTTTAGTACTAGAGTTGTTAACTTTTTTTGTTGAATGACTCTTGTATTTTTTCTTTTTTTTCTTTTGGCCTTTCAATCAATTCCTATTTCTTTTTCCTATGAAATGAAGACTTTACATTATTTTTTATATATATTTTCATAGAAGCAATTTCATGCTATATTAATTGCTATTAAAATAACCTTTTCATTTTCTTATTTGAATATAATAAATATTGCAATAATTCTACTGTTCTTTCTAACATTAGGCCTTTGATTATTCTATACTTTACTTTTACTTTTTTTTTTGTTTGTATATTCCTAAGTACTTTCTTAAGCTAATCTTTATTTGCTTCTATTCTGGTTTCATCTGAGAACTTCATCTATGCTAAATTAGTTGATATATTTTTTATATTTTTATAACTTTTGCATATTGCTAAATGACTTTGATTTTCATCTATATTTTCTTTACAAATAATGCAATATGCATTTTCATATAGATTTGAATAATATTGTACTAATATTTTGCTACCGATAATTTTTTATTTATACATTTAATCAAAATTTCTATTTATTTGTTTTTTTTCATGCTTGAGTATTTGCTTTCATTTTGGTCTTTTATCTTTTTCTAGAAATATAACCAATAGTATGCTTTATTACTTTGATCTGATTTCATCTTTTTAATTGCTATTGTAAAGCTTCATTCTATATTTTTCTTTAAATCTAAGATTTTTTTTATAAATTGTCTTGTAGGATCCTTTACAATTTCATTTTTCCAACAAAAGTTAACACTAGTTTTTTGTATTGTTTTTTTTACTATCCTATCTATGTTGTCTAATTTAGATTCTTCTTTCACTAGTTAGTCTGCTTTAATATTCCATCTGTTCTCACTATGTTCTTTGACTTTAATTAATTCTAATTTGAGCTTCTTTAATTTTATACAATCATTAATATTCTCTAATAGATTGTAGTTTTTTTTTTTAAGTTATTATTTAACAGAGTTTTTCATATTTTTCTTTTTTATGTTTGTAATTGCTATTACACTATTTGTAAAAATTTCACTGCTTTCTTTCTTGATATCATAAGCATTACAAACTATATTACCAATAGTTCTGGTTTTGTTGATGATGGACAGTTCCACACTCCAAAACATCCTTCATTGAGCACTTCTTCTTCTTTTTCATTTACTTGAACCCATTCTGCATTCATATGATCTAAATCTTGATTTGTATTTTTTGTTTTTTTTTAAAAAAATCTATCTGTATAGAAGATTAAATCTTCTTCTGGTCTTGTTTAGTTTAAGTTTTTTCTACAGATAAGGTTTTTCTTCATTGCCCTACTTATTGGCTGTTTTTGGATAATTTCTGTTTCTAAATCTATACATTGAACATAATCTACTTTTTTTTTTCTATTGTTAATATTAGGAGTTTTACACATTTTTGATCATAACTTTTGATATACTAAACCAATTTGGATTAAACAACCACCATTGGATTCAGCTCACTGGGACGATTCTAACGAGTACAAGATCATGTGGTTATGATCACATGATCATGAGATTAGAACAATTTTGATGAAAAACACTAATTGTAATATATGTGACTTGATTCTGATTGGCTCAAATTACTGTGCCAGAAATCTTACATTTCTTACAGATCTTACAGATCTTACAGATCTTACAGATATTACAGATATTACAGATATTACATTTCTATTAGATCTATCATTTCTATCATTTCTATTATATTTATTATATCTAATATATATATTGGGGACCAATTCTGTAACTCTCTTCATAGATCACTTATACCAAATTTTGTTAAAAAACATTTAATTATTTCTCAAAATTTTACTAAATAAACCTTACTTGTACTCTTAAGTAAAGTTGTTGAGCTCA
>CAJVQA010011850.1:0-10461 GCA_910591915.1 Cetraspora pellucida
TGTTTCTATATGTAATAAAGTTTCTACTTGAGCATTATTTAATAAAAAAAAAAAAAAAAAAAAAAAAAAAAACAATTCTATTTTCTTCTATTTTTACTTGTTTGTAGAGTTCTTCAAGTTTCTGAGTAATTTCACCAATTTTTCTATTAACAGAGTCTTGTATATATATTTGTTCTTCTTTTTATATTCTTCTAAAAGTTCATTGAAGAGTAATATTTATATAGAATTGGCAATCTCTTTTGCTATTTCTTTGAATATTTTAGCAAGTTTATAGGTAACATATTTAATTACTTCATATATTGCCTGTTGTTTATTATTGCTTTCTTTTAATTCTAAGATTAGGTCAGTGTATTCTAGTGAAAAAACTTTTTCTTGGGTTAATTTTGTTATCAAGTTTTGGTAGAATAACTGTTGTTCTTTATCATTGAGTTTTAATGCTATTTGTAGGTTTGCTACTATATTTTAGTAATATAATGCTTTGTTATATCCTTTTTGAATTATTTCTTTAGTCATAAACAGTTTTCTATTTAAAATTAATTTCTGTTTCTTCATTTGAATAGTCATAATTGTGGTTAGGATATTCTAATTGTCCTGTTCATTGATATTTTCTCAATTTTGCTTTATAAAATCTTGTGAGTCATTTGTACTGATTTGCTATTTTATCTTTTTTTTCGTATTTTCTATGTATATAAATGTACTTTTCTGATTGAAATTGTACTAATGATAAATTACTGATTGCTTGTTGGAGTTTAACTAGTTCTAAGAATTTTTCATTTGTAAAGACATTGGTTAGATTTAATTTTTCCTTTTCTAATTTGGGTATTTCTTCTTTTCTGATATATAAAAGTATTTTTATAAGTTTATTATAATATCCAAATCTTTCATTTTCTATAATTATGTTACAAGGTTCTGATAGATTTTCAATGTAATGTATTGCAAATAGGTCTTTTAGGTCTCTTAGTATTATTTGTCCATATACAATATATTTCTTTTTGTGGTATATAATAATGTATTGTTGTTGGTTCATTAAAAGTCTGTTTGGGTTGAAGCATCGACTTTTGCTTGTTGTTTTGAAAAATCAAATAGTTTTTGAATTACTTCTTCTGAGTTGTCTAATAATTCGTCTTTTGGTAATGCTCCTTCTATTATAAGATAATCTTCTAGTATTTCTAAAAGTAGATTAATTGTTTGTGTTAAGTATGGTGATAGAATTTGTCCTAGCTGTAGTCTAATGTTAAGACTAATATTAGTTACTAATTGTTTAATGTTATTAATTTTTTCTATTGCTATTACTCTTTCTAAGAGATCAGGGTGTGTTTTCTGTATAAAAGTTTGGTTTTTATAAAGGTTATATGCAAAAGTTTTTGTTAATTGTAGTGCTGCTAATATGATTCCAATCTTAGATTCATTAGAGGGTTGAAGTCAATGTTGTTGTCTTTATATTAAAAAGATTAATTCGTGTGCAATTTTGTTTATTGGTCATTGATATAAAATTTCTTTTTTTGTATTAATATTCCTTGTTATTATAGTATTTGTTAGATGGTTATTATATCTATGGTTTGTTTGAAGATATCTGTATCTAAATAATGGTCTGTTTATTAAAGATGTTGTTAAACTAAGGTTATTAGATTATTCAATAATGTTATTATAGTTTCTTTTGTAATAGGTGGCCAATTAGATATTTCTTTTTAGCTTTCTTGTAAATTTAGATTATTTGGTGGTAATTGTACAAATAAATTTTCTATTTCTTCTTTAATAGTTTTAGGTGTTTCTTCTGAATTATATCTTGTTGTAAGGGTCTGAATATTGTTATATATTATATTATTGCATCAGTTTATATCTTCTTGTTTTGTAAAAGTATATTTTAAAGATATAGTTGCTTTGAATTGTACATAAACACTAATGATTTCATATAAGAGTGTTTTGTTATATTGGGTTGTCATGCAACAATTTCTTTTTCTTTGAGTTCGTCTGGTTTATTTTCTGTTTTTAGAATTAAATAATTAATTATTCAAGTCTTAAATAAATGGTGTTGTGCAATATAATGGTCTTTTTTTGATTACAACATGATTTTTTTCTAGAATAGTGCTCATTTATTTGAGTTGTAAATTAATTCTTTAAGTTCTTCAATAGTATTTTGAGTATATATTAATATTAAGAATAATTGTTGTTTTGATCCTTCGATCAGTATTGGTTATAAATCACAGGTTGATCTGCTATGTGTTTTTCAAAATCTTTTAGTAATCTAAGATTTATATTAATGTGTTGGATAGCATTTTTAATTTTTTAAGAGCTATATTTTGTTTGATACATAAGTAAAGGTTTAGTATCTTCAAATAGCTTATTGAAGTTCTTTTCTTGTGTTTGATTAAGAATATTGACTTTTAAAGTTATAAAGTATTTGAGAATAATTCTGTATTCTTGGTTTATTTCTAATCCAATTTGTTGTTCAATTGGGATTGTTGTCATAAAGGTAAAGAATCTATTTATTAAATAATAAAAGTCTGCTTCTTCTTTAGAGCTTTGATATTGTTTCAAGAGTTTTGGTTCTTTTTGTTTCCTAGAATATCCTTTATGCAGTTCTTTTTTCTTTGATTTCTTTTTAAAGGTGCAATTGATATTTTCTTTAACGCAAAAAGTACAGTTCTGTTGTCCATTTGGTATATGACAGTAGGTCTTCTTTATTTTACAATTGTTACAAGTGTTTAATGAGTAGCCATATAGTGTTCAGGTTCTGAACATTCACTTGTTTCAGTATCTTGTATTGTATCAAGTTGGTTATTTAATTCTGTATGATTATAACCTTCATTTAATAATCCAAAGATTTCTTCAACTTATTTTATTGCTTGTTTAGGAGCTTGTTTTGCTTCAAATATTTTATTAAGAACTTTGGTTTTATCTTTAGGTTTAAATTTTTTTTACAAGGTTTTTCTGCAAGTTTGCAATAAGTACAAAGTATTTTAAGATTACAAGATAATTCTTTTTGTATACAATATTTGCAAGTAGTATATCTTTTTCGATTCATTGTTTTGTATATTTTGGACATATTGGAGGCTAGTTCTCAAGCATGTCTTTAAATAGTTATTTCTTATCTTTAAATATTATACAAATTGATAATTTATAATGCTAAATATAGTAATATTAGAATACATGATAGACTATGTTAAAAATAAATAACTAGTAAATATTTATAAATTGCTAGTAGGTTCTTTTACAATTGAAATTGTAGTATCAGGTGTTTGATCTTGTGTACTATTGTTGTTTTCATATTGTTCTATTTTTGTAGCAATATGCTAATTTAATACTCTAATGAATTTGTGATCATTTGGGAAGGTCTTGATTTTTTGTTTCAAAGCTTCTTCTTCTTGCATTCTTTTAGTATTAGTATAATGGAATTGTTGTACCTTGTTCTTGTAGTAAAGTGTTTCTAAGTCATCATATTTGCATTTAAGTTGTTCATTATATGCTAAGCTTTCTGCTAGTAATTTTTCAGTATATCTTGCTTTTTCTATAAGAGTTGTTATTACTTTGGTTTGCACTTCAAATTTTTGGTTGATTAAATCTAATACTTCAAGTTGATTCTTTTTCATAAATTCAAGCTGTTGTTGAATATCAAATAATTCTAGTTCTAATGATAACATATTTGAGTGAATTAACTCTTCTTCTAGAGTTTCTTCAGTTAAATTATCGATTTCTTCTTTAAAGTCAGGATTAGAGAATGTGTTTTGTAATTTTTGTAATAAGTTTCCAAGTAGTTGTTCACTTGTGTTTGGGTAGTTCTCTTTTTTGAGTTTTTGTATTCTATTAGGTTGAGATTTATATTCTTTCAGATTGTAACATTCATAGCATCATTGTTCTGTTAATTCTTTTTTATCGAATGTGCAGAAGCATCTTTGACAAACTTCTGGTAAAGGATCTTCTTCAATTCCAAATTTAACATATTTGTTATTTTGTAACTGTTCTTGTAGTCTTTCTTCAGTATATTTAGGTGGTTTTCTATTTTTTAGTATTTCTGTCATTATATTATCTAAGGTTTTAATAAAAAAGTTGTCTTCATATCTTTAAAGAATTGTAATTTCTTGGATATAGCCATTAATTGTTTGGTTATATACTCTTGATAACAGAGTTATTGTTTCATCAGATTTTACAAATTTATCATCTGCATTGTATCTATCATTTCATTCATCATCGACATGACTTGCTATTGCATTGATATAGTTAATAGATTTGTAATTTGTATTCTGGAATTTCTTTAAAAGTGTAACAAGTCTTTCAATATATGTTTTATTAAGAGGATATTGTTTTCTTATTGATTTAGATAATCTTGTTCTTCTGGTAATTCTTTTAAGAATATTATAGTTCTTATTTTAGTCAAGTTTAGTATAAACCATGTAAGCATATTTCTTTTCATGTGAGCAGAAATAGTAAATAGTATTTCTAAATGGTGTGATCTATTAGTTAAGATCAGTCTTTTACAATATTTACAAGTAAGGAATTTTTCTTGATTATTAAAATATGTCTGTGCTCTGATGTCTTTAGGGTTAAAATCGAATTGTTGTTTATAAAACTTGTTTTCACATTTTTCATACAATAAGACTTCTTGATAACTTCTCATTTCATAATTTTCAATATCATGGTAGTTGACATTAGTGAGTCTTTTTAGGTCTCTATACTTGTAAGGTTGGTTGCATAAGCAACAATAATATCAGTCATCCTTAGGCAGTTCTTTTTTGAGTTTTTGAAATGCGAGTTGTCTGTTGTGTTAAATAATAAATTGGTTACATCTGCAGAGGTTGTTCTTCTGTTGTTTTAAGAGTTTAATTTCTGAGCAATCTCTCTTGTTAAAGTGAGTTGTTGATTTACATGTTTGCAATGATTAGGTTCTTGCCAGTTCTTGAATGAGTCAGATAAGTCCATTCTTTTAGATTTAACTTGAATTGGTTTGCTTTTGGTTCAGCGATAGACCAGGTACAGTGTCTTGCAATATATCCTTTCCCAAGACATTTCTTGCATTTGACTTTTGGGCAGTGACTATTGAAGTGTTCTTTGTTATTACAGAGTCTACAGATTGCTTCTTTTTCTAATTGTTGGTAACTAGGTCTTCTAGCTTTATTAAGGTAAGAGTTTTTTCTTTGAAAATCTTCTTAATTTATTAGAGTTGTAATTATTTATTTTGCAGTTATGTCCTGCAAGATTAGGTTGTTTGCAATCTTCACAGATATTAGTATTCATTTTCAGGATTGTTATTTCAGGATTTGTTTTCAATTTGTTTTACTGCATTGTTGATGAGATAAGGGTAATCAATTTCTGGTCTCTTAAATAGATGTTGAATGTGATAGATCATTCTAGCCTGTTTACACATTTGTTGTAATTGAGTCAATAATTATGGTGACTCAGTTTCATCTTGATTACTATTACTAAATGATATTTTTGCTGTCTTAGCCAAACATTCTAAGAATGCTTGCCATCTTATGTTTTTGTTTTGTTTATACCATATCTGTTTAAGAATATGTGCTTCAAGGTGTATTCTGTTTTTGGGTATGTTTCATTTTAACACACTTCATTGGCATTCGATGTTATTGGTGTAATAAACTTTTGTTTATTCTGTATACTTATCTTAATCTGTTATAGCAAAACTATGTAAATGATTTACAGCATGGTGTTGTATTCCAAACCAGTTGTAAATATTATAGTATCCTAATCACATATCTGAATAGATTATCAATTTAGGGTGTATGTGTTACTCTATTTGGGCTAGTAATATTTTAGCTATACGATTCTCAACAATCATTGCAAATAATCATTTGTCTGGAATCCTTTCAATTCCTCTGAATACCCATATATCTTGTTGTTTTTCAATGAATTCATTGGTTTCTTCATTTTGTACAAAGATTTTACATATTCCAAATCTGGATTCATTCACTTCTACAATGATATTTTTTCCTCTGATCTGTTGTTGTTCTACAGATACATTAAAGCTCACAAGTTCTTGATAGATACTCATCCATTACATGATTGTTGTTGGTGTTAAGCCTGTAAACAGTGTTATTATTTCATGTTTTGCTCTGATAAGCTATAAATAGTCTATCAATAATGCATGATTGATCTTTATTCTTGCATTTGTAAATATTGTATTATTGAAGATTGATAATTTCTTTCGACAATGTTTCTGATTAGTACAAATAAGCGAGATGTTGTTTATTCTCATTTTATTGCCACAATCAGGGCATTTTCCTGTAGTTGGTAGTATTCTGTTATCTTGTAAGAATGTTATAGTGTCATGTTCTGATTCTAAGTGTTATTTTAGTTCAAAATAGGTTGGTATATCAGTTTGAGTCATTTTGTTTGTTGTTTTGTGTGATTTTAATGTTATTTCATGTTTTTTTTTGTAAGGTTGTTTACAGTTGTATTTATACTGTTTCAGATATGTTTGCCAGATCAAACCCAATTGGTTATTCATGTTATTTAGATTATTCATAGTTATAATTGTTTTTTTAGTTGTTTTTAGTTATAAAACAGCAGCATTTTGTTATTGTAGTTTTCTTCTTTAAATATATTTCATATTGTTTTCTGATTAGCATGTCTGATTCCTTTTATAGTCATAAGCATTTCACTAGCTATCCTCATAAACATCATATTCTTCTAAGTGAATTGTTTGGTTATTATCTCTGTCATGTGTATAATAATAATCTTAAACATATTAGTTAATTCCTTGTTGATTTACTTAAGAATCATAGTTATAATGCTTTGTTATTTAAATAGGAAATTTATTCTCATGATGATTTTCTATTCCATTCTTTTGAGGATATTCTTGATCAATGTTTGTTTGATGGTAATATTCTTCTCAAGGATATTATCTGGGATTTTTTTGTAGTTGTTGATTTCTTCTATGATTCTGAGGATATTAGTGACAATTACTATCTTCTTGATAGTATTATTCCTGAAGTTCAGAGTGTATTTCTTAAATATTGTAAAGAGAAGTAGTCTTTTGAAGATGTTAAGCAGTTATTAGATGATTCTCCTAACAGGTTATTTGATATTTCTTTTCATGATTGGAGTAAAGTTATTTGTAGGTTATGTCAACAGTATGTTTGTAGTTGTGAATTTGATGGTTATAAAGATGATACTCCTTATAATACATGTAGTAGTAGGGATGATTAGTTTGGTTTGCCTTTCTATGTTTTCTATATCTACTGATTTTCTTGTTGGTTTATCATGCATGCCATGCCAGAGTAGTTAGTTAAGACTAACTAGTCTGAATGGCATGCATGTTAGACAAATCATTCTTTTATTACTTCTAGTTTATTTTTACTTTTTTTAAGTGTACTTTTTGGTTGTAGTACTATTTTCATTCTATTTTCTAGTTGTACAGTTTCTTCTTGTACTGTTTCTTCTGTTATTTAAGATAAAACATCTGCTATTTTATTCTTTGTGTCTGTAATTCTTTTAAATATATAATTAAATTTTCCTAATATTGTAAGCCATCACTGTACACATATATTCATTTTGATAGGTTTTTTCATTGCTGTTATACTAGTGTTGTCTGATCATACTATTACATATCATAATTCTATATAAGGTCTTCACATTTGTAATGTTCTGTATACTGTATATATTTCTTTTTGAGTGCTTGGCCATCATTGTTGTGCTAGTAGTAAGGTTGCTGAATAGAATTTTATGACTTCTTCTTGACAGTCAGTCCATTCATCAGTTCTTTTTTTTTTAGATTCTTCTTTTTCTTTTGTTTTGTAATGTTTAAGTTCAGGGTTTACTTGTTTAAGTACTCCTCTATTGCTACATCTGAGGCATTGGTTTCAATAATAAGTTGGTATCCTGGTTTTGAATAGGTTAACCAGTGTGCTTCTAGTATCTTTTGCTTGATGATATCAAAGGCTTTTTGGCATTTGGATGTCCATTCAAACTTGGTAGTTTTTTTTAATAAGTCATTGATAAGTTTGGCTATATTAGCAAAGTTATAAACAAAGTGTCTAAAGTAGCTAGTCATTTCATTAAATGATCTAACTTCTTTAATATCCATTGGTGGTTTGAGTTTTTCAACTTCTTTAAGCTTTATTTGTTAGGGTATACTTTGCCATATTCTACTTCATGGTTCAAAATTGTAGTTTTAGTTACTCCAAATTCACATTTTTTAGGATTCATTATCATGCCCTTTTTTTTTATAGTCTTGAATGCCTGTTCAAGATTATATATCAATTCTTGAATTGTATTGCCTCCTATTGTACAATTATCTATGTATATCATGACATAAGGCATGTTCTTAAAAATTTCAAACATGTACTGTATCATATATGCAGGTGCTGTTTTAATTTCCATAGGCAGTACTTTGAATCTATATTTTCCTTTGCCAGGAAAAAAGCAAGTAGTTTATCTCTTTTTGATTTATCAAGTGAAAATTGATAATATACAGCTTTAAAATCGATGGTGCAAAAATATTTGTATTTTGCAATATTGTGTAAGAAGGTTGATATGTATGGTATTTCAAATGGATCATCTTCTAGATGTTTATTTAGTCCTCTATAGTCTATAATGCATCTTTTGGTGCTGTCTTTTTTTGATATAATCATTACTGGTAAAACCCAACTTGATGTCGATGGTTCTATATGACTATTCAAGTAGAGTTCATTAAACATCTTTCTCATTTCTTCTTTGTCTTTGTTTGAAGGTGGTCTATGCATTAATTTGGTTTTGTCAGAGTCTGATATTCTTTTCTATAGTGATTTATCCTTAAATTTAAATCATATAGGTGTAAAATGCTGTTTATTAAAGGTTGTTACCTTTTCTTCTTTTAGTCTGAACAAATCTTTATAATATTTTTCAAACAAAGATTTGAATAAATGCCTATATTGGAGATTTGTATTTTTAATTAAAAGTTCTAGTCATTCTTTAGGCTTGAGTTTATTGTCTTCATCATCTGAATCTATTCCTTTCTTGAACGAATGAATTTCTTTCATTGGTGATAAATTTCCTATATGGAATTGTTCAGGTATTAAATAGTCTATATGTGTAAATTAAATACTTGTATTCAATTCATTTCTTCATTTATTATTCTATCTTGTAGCATAATGCCATTTTGTGCTACATGTAAAGGTGTTGTTATATATCTATTATTCAGTTTTATATATATTGAAGTCCATGTATATGGCTTTAAAATTTTTTGTTTATTAACATATATAGGCTTCCAGAGCTATATATTGGTATAATTTTTCTTCTAATATCATTTGGTATATGCAACATTTTTTCATGTAAACAGATTTTTCCATTTTTGCATTGTAGTTGCCAATGAGACGTTTCTAAGCTCATGGTTTCTTTTTCATATCTGAATTTTTGTTGTTGTCAGATTGGTAGTAGTGTACTCACTCTTCCTATTACTGGTGTTATAGAACAATTATTATTATTTTATTATTTTTTATTATTATTATTTTTTTTTCCTTCACTTGAGCAGTCTTGCTGGTCATCTTTATTATATATTTTTGTATTACATACCTACAAATTAGTTCATAAATTCTGGCCTAACATCCTGTGGGTGCTTCTATGAGTTCCTATGAGTGATCTGCCTGCACTGACTATCTAATTTCAAAAGAAATTAAAGTATGTTAGGAGCTGCATCCGACCACTGCTCTACAATAGAATATTGCCAATCTGATAATATCTTCTCATAAAGAAGTGAACAAAAACAAAAAAAACTTATATAAAAAAAAACACAGAGGTATAGGAGTAGATGATAAAAGATACAAATGCAAGAAATAAAAGAGTCAAAGAGGAGAAATAAGAAACAAAAGAAAAAATATGTGTGACTCTCACAACACAACTATTGGATAGTCACAATTATAAGCCTGTGTCGAGCTTTTAAAAATTATAAACTATACTAAATAGAAATAACTTTACTATTTTTCTATCTACTGGAATATTTAACAAAAACTATATAGGATAAAACTTCAACTTGAATGTAGAGAGTCAGCATAGGTACTGGTTAGTCCAAGAACAGTATTTCACAGAGTTTTAGCGGTTTGAGGCACATGTATGAGTCGTGTTTGTATTGCTGTATTGTTTATACAATCCCAATTAGAAAGTAGATACTGCTGACTGTTTTGGTGTTTTACATATTGATCTTTTGGAGGGGGTAAACTAAATTGCCCACTTTTTACAAAATTTTCTTTGAAAAAAAGAAAAGGCATGAGGTGAACTAAACTATAACTTTTGTGAATGTTTAACCCTTTTGGGAGTTCCTTGTAGGTTTTACAGTTGTATAGAACTAATATATTTAACATTGTTGTTTACTTTATGAGAGACTTTTGGCTTTTGCCAACTACTTTTTCTATGGTTCCAGAGCTCCTTTAAACTGTCATCACAAAGTGATAGCTTTTTTTTCAACTCTATTTCAATGCCCACTATGCATGCCCAGTGCTTCAGAGAAGTTTTCATAAAGTTTAATATATTAAC
>CAJVQA010011851.1:0-10461 GCA_910591915.1 Cetraspora pellucida
ATTAAAGTTAATAAAGAAAATTAGAGCGCCACACGCGCCCCACGATGTAATACATCGGGGATAGTTAAAAAAAAAAACTTCTTAACAACCCATGCACATACTTATTGAAAACTACAATAAAGCAGATACAACGAATCACAAACAGAATGACTTGGTTTACTCAACAGCAAATCTCTCAATGGCATACTCTACAGAACAACATTAATTGGTTCTTAACCTTATAATACATATCATATGAAAAAAAACCTCTAGCATTGACAACCAACCCAGCTTTATCTGCACTAAAAAACTTTAAAATCAAACTATTATCAGAAGAATTGCCTACTCACCTTCTTCTTCACTGAAGAAATGCTACTAAACATCCAAACTACCTTTGTTCAAGATGCTATAGTGCTCCAGAAGATATTATACATCTCCTGAATTGCCTTCAAAACTACTTGCACTTTTCAACTCTAATTAGACATGCAGTATACCAAACAACAAATAACTTAGAAATATCTAGTTATAATATAAATAGTTTTATCAAAGCTTTTATCTCAAATCATATTAATAAGCAAATACCATTAGGAATTATAACTAACAACACTCTAGCACTTTTTGAAAACAACAAACATAAATTCAAATATGCTTCTCTTATTCATCACAACATTGTCTCTACAATATATAAAAAACTTTGGCTTCCATCTAGAGCAATACAACATGACTCCTTTCATCCAACTTCATCACTACTACAAACCCCAGTATTAAACAAAACTAAACCAATTTTACCCTTCTTACTAAATAAAAAAATAAATCAATATATTATATATGGACAATCTTCTCTTAGTCATCTTATTATAGACTAGAGGTCTACTGACCATTCTAGCAAATAATAGGTCAAGAGTAAAGTAGCTCTTACCTCCATCTCCCCTAGCTTAGTTTATTCAACATATATCTTATATATGTAAATTAACTAATTAATAAAAGAGATAGAGAATAAACCTCTCTTTAAAAAAAAAAAAAAAAAAAGTAAATACAATTGCATTCAAAACCTTGTAACTTTTATCATAATTCTAATTTAAAAATATTAAGTAGTTAAGATTTAATTATATTAACTTAGTTTAGAACTTAAGCTATTATTATCAGAGGTAAATTTAGTTTAACTAGTTAGTTTATCAAGTTTGTTAACATGTATATCAGTTTGTTCTATTATAAACTTCAAGTTCAATTTTTAAATTTTATATTAGAATCAAAAAACAATATAAATAAAAAAGCTTTGAAGGCATATATGAATTAGTGAAATTGAACCCTACTTTGACATATTGTTTATTATTAATTTTGTATTATCTTTAAAATATAATTTGTGTAAATTTTTTATAAGACTATTGCAAATAATTAATAAAAAATAAAAGTTGTTTTTTAATTATAAGTTTGCTTCTTTACAAGATTTAATATCTATTTATTTGATTTATTATTTTTAAGATATATAGTTTACATTTAAAATATAATTTTTGATTAAAACAGTATATAAGTATTTTGCAGCAACTAAATGCCAAACAAATCTGATTCTCTATAAAAATTTTTGAACTTTACATAATTCTATATATTTACTTATATTACTAGAATTATATCAGATTATAATATAATATTCTCAACAAAAATTACTGCTATAGAAAAAGCATCTATATAAAAATATAATCCAATAAATTATTATAATTTGATTAAAAAGTTTAGAAGCATTATAATAGTATTAACTGACTCATATTATAAACTATAATAACTATTTTTTTTTATATAATTCAATTTTTTTTATTTAACAGTTAAACTTGCAAATTAATTAATATTTACAATTGCTATATAGTGTACAAAATTTTATTATAAAATATTAAATTTTTTATTTATACAGAATTTAATACATTTTATATCAAACTAATTGTTATTATTATAATATTTTATATAAGTAATTAGTTATAATAACTAGTTTGTTATTTTATTTAACTAGCTAAACTTTTAAAATAATTAATATTTATAATTGTAATATAGTGCACAAAATTTTACTATAAAATACCAGATTTTTCTATTTGTTTAGAATTTAACATATAATTATTATTATTGTTACTACTTCTATTTATAGATTTGTAATTTTTGAAACATTAATAAAAATTATCTAAATAATTTTTTTTTTTTTAAATATTAAGGTGAGTACTTGTAATCCAGGATTTTATTGATAGTACATTTAGCTAATGATTGCATTACAACCACAAGGTGCAACTATGGAAAAAGTGTACAACTAGCTATTCATACAACTTTAGTCATTGTCTAATTTAAGTAGTCCACCCGAAGGTTCTATACTAGCTGCTATACCTGAAACCTACTTGTAAGTTCTCTATTTAACTACTTTGTTCCTGTATCCACCCACCTACCTACACCTACCAAGATGCCCCAGTCGATACTGATGCAAATATGCCATAATTACTAAGTCTTTAAAGCAGTTCACTCACATAGGAAAACTTTGATCTTGTATTAAACCTTCCAGAATATTCTGTATCCCATTCTTACAGCTGATCTGGTATTGCAATAGCTAAGACTAACACTGGCTGTCAGGGCATACCATTTAACCACTATGCCCTTGTAGAGTTTATCTCAACTCTGGTACTGACTTCCCAACATATCTCTACTACTTTGGTATTCAATTCAAGTTCCACCAAGTTCCCAAACTAGATAGCCTAGAAAGGCAGATCATAACCATACACATTTGGTTTATATGTTTGCCAGCATGTAACCTTTTTCTCTGGAATCCAGAAATTCTGGCAGCCTGGTTAGTTCCATTCAGCCCCTTCTCAAAGGCTGGCTCTTTGCCCGGTTTCACAAGTTCTAGCTTCGTTTCATAGGTCTAGTCTTTACAGTAGCACTGTTGAAAGTTCGGATTACCTCTCTACTCGGGTCTTCCAAGTAGGCTTCCATCCTCCTACCTGGTTCTCATGATTTATACAGCCTAAGAACTTATCTTAGGTTCACACTGCTTGGTACCAGTTTGTGTTTCTTCATACAATGTTGCATAAATGCCTAGACCTTTCAGTCAGGCTAGTATGATACAGGTTACAGATATCCTATTCCAACCAATCACAGAAGACAGTTAGCCATAACACAGAAAGAATTGCAAATTTTCGCTATCACTGGGATTTGAACTCTAGACCTGCCACTTGGAAGTTGACAACCTATTCACTTCAATAGGTCACCACACCCCTATCTAAATAATTTTTATTTTAGCAAATAATAAATAAAAACACAAAATTATATGCATAATTTTGAATTATGCATATTTATTTTATCTAAAATTTTAGATATAAAATTTATTTATATATAATTTTAGTTTAATTACATAATGCTAAATAAATTAAGAAATAAGAATATAATTGGTTAGAAAATTTTAAAAAGAAAATAAATAAACATAAAAAATAAGAAGAATTGGTAATAATTTAAGCTATTATTTAATATTTTTTCAAAAAAAAAATATAAAATTAAAAATTATATTATGTAATATTATATGCATTAATGTGCATATTATTATATATTATAATAAAAATGTATATGTTTTTTATCTATAACTATGAATTAGTTTATAATTGACTTTGAGAACTGTGAACTAGTTCACAATTAATTTTAAGAACTGTGAACTAGTTCATAATTAACTTTAAGAATTGTGAACTAGTTTACAATTGACTTTAAAAATTATGAATTAGTTTACAATTAACTTTGAGAACTATGAACTAATTCACAGCTAATTTTAAGAATCATGAACTAATTTATAGTTGATTTTAAGAACTGTAAACTAGTTTATGTTTGAGTTTGAGAATTGTGAACTAGTTCATAATTACTTTAAAGATTGTAAATAGTGATGAGTTTTATATATATATATAATTTTTTAATTATATGTATAATTTTAAATAATGTATATTTTATTCTACCTAAATTTTATTTATAAAAATTAATATATATATAATTTAGGCCTGATTGCATAATGTTAGCAAAATTAAGAAATGTAAATATAGTAATTTAAAAATCTTAAAAAGAAAATAAATAAATATAAAAAATAAGAGATTGAGCAAAAATTTAAGCCAATATCTAATTTTTTTTGCAAAAAAAATTAAAATCAAAAATATTATATATGCAATATTTTTTTTTTAAAGTAATCTTTTTGGTCTTTAACTTTTATTAATAACTTATTGGTAATATGATTTAATAAACTACTACAGAAAAGAAAACAATTGGCTATATATGTAACTTTCTATATTACCTATTTAAGGAATTTGCTTAAAGATTTCCTACTAATTGTTATATCTAATATTTCTACTTGGATGTTCTATTTTAAACTCTTTGAACCTATAACTAGTATTAACTTACTAGGTCATATTCAAATGCTCAGATCATTATCTCAATCTTAGGACTATTTTATCTTTGAGGTAAACTCTTTAGAGCCTTCTATATCTATTTTTATAGCTGATCTAAATATCACTATGACAGAACTAATACTTGTGATCAGGACTTAATCATTAAACTGCTATGCTCTTGTAGAGTTCACTCAGATCCTAGCATCTATTTTACAGCTTAACTCTAGTACTTTAGTATATTTCTGAATTTTGTTAGACTTCCAATTCAGATGGCTTATGTAGTACTATAACTAGTTCATTAATATATTAGATCAGTCTAATATCCTTTTCTTTAGTTTGTTTCAATAATCTGATTGGTGATATCTCCAAAACTTTCAATCTGAAGGTTCTTGTCTGTCTGATTACTAAGACCTTGGTATCTATTTCTCTGAACTAGTTTTTACAATAGCACTGTCAAAAATTCAGCTACTTCTCTACTCAGGTCTTTCCAAATGAACTTTTTGTTACCTAATTTTAATAAATTTACATAGTCACAAGAACTTATCTAATGTTTGCACTACCTAGTTGTTAGTTTGCATTTTTCTGTATAACTCCAATATTGCACAAATGCCCTATAACCTGCCAGTTATGCTAGTATAATTATCATTACAGATATCCTAACTCAATTATTAGTAATAGTTGCTAAAATTTGAATATTATATAGGTGATTATCCAAATTTTCACCATCGATAAGATTTAAACACCCAAACTACCACTTGAGAAATTAACAATCTGACTATTTCACTAGGTTATTATACTCTTATATGCAATATTATATGCAATATTATACATAATATTTTGCTATTATTGTAAATTGTATATTTTTAACTATAAACTAGTTTATAGTTGAATTTGATAATTGTAAACTAGTTCATAATTAATTTTAAGAGTAGAAAGTACATAGATCATTTTTATATATTATAGTTTTATATAGTATTTTAAAATTTTTATATAAAATTAAAATATACTATTTATAAAATTTTTTTAAATTGCAACTAATTTTTATTAAAATTTTATAAAATATAAATACAGTCAACTTTGGCTATAATCAACTTTTGAAACTATAAAAATATGTGATTATAACAAGGATGTGATAATAAAAAAAATATTAAAAATAATAATAATAATAATAATAATTTTAAAACAATATTGCTAAAAAATTTATTTATTATTATAAAATTATAACTTTAAAGAAACTTTTTTAAAGTTTTTTGCTCATATTTGCTAAATATTTTTTCTAACAATATTATTATATTTTTTGAAAATATTCAAATCTTCAATTTTAAAATTTGCATCTGTTTGTTATTTAAAGTAATCAATAAAAGTAGTTAAAGCATTTAATCCTTCTTTATGATTTATTAAATTTAGCTCTTCATCACTTAAACTATTCTCAAATTCTACAAACTATATTGCAAGATCAATAATTTGGTTATCATTTAACATTTTTTCTATTAGTACAATTTCATTATCATTAATATAAGCAGCAAGCCTACTAATACTATTAGCAGTTTCTGATTCTAAAATTTGTCACAAATTTTCTAAATTATTGTTTTTTAAATTTTGTTGTTTTTTAATTGCTGTTTTAATAGTTGATGAGTTAGAATCAGGTAAAATATCTGTTTTTTTCTAATAATTATAAATAGTTTGTTGTATAATAGTATTCTACACATCTCCAATAAATTTAATTATTTCTAAAACATTTAATTTGCTATAAGTAAATTATAAAAATGGTTATTGCAATATATTATTTAAATAGTATACTAATTATTTATTGCAGTTTACAAAATTATGCAAAATTTGCAAATCAAAAAAAAAAGAAATCAATGATTTCTGATTTCTAATTTCCTATTTCTTTAGACTTTTAGACCTTTATATTAGACTTTAAAAATATTAAAGTCAAATTTAAAAGTCTAATCTAAAAGTCTAAAAAAATGATAAAGAAATTAAAAATTATTAATTTCTTTTTTATTTTTTGATCTATAAAATTTGCAAACTGCAATAATTTAATTGATTAAACTTACTTATTTTCTTTATTTTGGTTAAATCTTCTAACTAACTCTCATGCATATAATTGTTTATATTTATACTATATAATTATCAATATCAAATTAAATTATAAAAAGATAACATAAAAAATAAATAATTATTTGTTATACTGTACTTTAAAATTATTAATAATGCCAGTATCTATAAATTGAAAATGCACAGTTGTATAAGATAGCAAATAATAAATAGTAATGTTGTTTAAGTTTAAAGCAATATTTTTCTTTTTTTTTTTTTTTTTTACAATTGCTATAGATAAAAAAATAATTTATAATTAAATATGCACTAATTTATACAATAATTTATACAGTAATTTATAATAAAAATAAATTATAAATTTTATTAAAATATAGTAATTAACATTTAGATATCCTTTTAGACTCAATTTAACATACTTCATATCCATAAATGAGTGTTGCAAAAGAAAAGCCAAAGTGAATATTTAAGTTATCACTACAGTAAACCTATATTATTATATTAGTGATAACTAAATATTTATCTTCTAGTTTTTTCTTTAACATACAACATATAATACTGTTGCACTTATTAATTATCTGCTATTATTATTATTATTAGAAAAACCATGTTTATGTCCATTACTAAGAAATGAGAAATAGCATCAATTTAGTAAATATTATTCTACTTTTCTCAGATTAAATTAAAATAAACAAACAATACTAATTACTTATTGCTAGCATTATTATCAGAAGACATATCATAGTTACTATCAGAACTAGCATATAAAAAATAAATTAGATATATAAATACCTTATATACTTTCCTTAGACTAAAATAATCTTGAAAGTATTAATTACCTAATATTTTCAGAAAAAGTCTTATAGCTATAATCATCAGTGTTGGCCTATGATCTGTTATAACCTATTGGCCAATTATAAGTTATGACCTTATGACCTGTTATGATTTATAAAATTTACTAATACATTATGACTACCTTGGTCATATAAAGTTAGATATGACCTAAAATGGCCAACACTAATGATCATAGCTACAATTATAGCTATGATTATAGCTACAACTACAGCTATGATCATGGCTATGACTACAGCTATAACCACATTTATGACTATGACTATAACTATGTCTACAACCAGACTTACTGTCACTGCTAGATAAGAACATAGTTTAGTAAATGCTTATTATTATATAATTTTTTTTTGACTAAATTTAATTGAAATACTGTAATCTAGAAAGTATAGGAAATATTAATTTATCTATTGCTGCTATAATTTGCAGAAGACATACTATAGCTATGACCAGAGCTAGAAAATAAGAAAGTTTAGTAAATGTCTTTTACAGTATAATTTTTTTTAACTAAATTTAAATGATATAATTTAGAAAGTATTAATTACCTATTGCTATTATTATTTTTGAAAAATGTACTAAACCTATGATCATAGTTATAACTAGAGCTAATAAATAAAAAACAAAGTTAGGTTAGTAAATGCCTTTATAACTTCTTTTCTGATTAAATTAAAATAGATAATTGGAAAGTATTAATTACCTATTTCTATTCTTATTTTTGAAAGACATACCATGACTATGACTAGGACTAAAAAATAAGAAAGTTAATTAAGTCTTTTATAGTATATATATTTTTTTTTGACTAATTTAATTTACTTATTACTATTACTATTTTCAAAAAACATATTAAGATTAAGACTACAGTTACAAGAGCTAATAAATAAGAAACAAAATTAGATTAGTAAATGCCTTTACAATTTTTTTTAAACTAAATTTATAGCAATAAATAAATAATCTAAAAAGTACTAATTGCCTATTGCTATGATTAGGAAATATACAATGGCTAGAAATAAGAAATAAAATCAGATCAGATTAATTGTTTTTATATTTTTTTTCTTTAGACTAAATGAGTGCCTAGAGTGAAAATTTAAAAACAAATCTTTAAGTTTATTACTGTAGCAGACTTAGTATTATTATATTATGCTATTATGCTAAGTCTACTACAATAATAAACTTAAAGATTTGTTTCTAGGTTTTCACTTTGCAGTACTCAAATTAGTGTGAAAGATTCAGATAACCTATTATCAGAAGAAGAGCTATTATTACAAAACACAACTAGAAAAATAATTAATAAATAAGGTCAACAGCTTTATTACACTGTACTTTATTTTAATTAAATGAATGATTTGGAAAATACTACAGTAATTACTTATTACTATTATTAGAAGAAATGTTACAGTTACAATTTAAAGCAATAAAACAGTAATAGGCACAAAGAAATAAGAAATAAAGTTTAAATTAGTCTTTATGTATTACTCTGAATACAGTAGAATAATCTAAAGGGTATAAATTAAGATATGCAGCCTATTATAATAATAATCATAAGAAATATTATATCTATAACTAGTATTATATTATATGTTTCACTGTTATTTATATCTATACTGTCTATTTACTATTGCTATATCTATATTTATTAGGTTTACTAGGTTCACTATGCTCACTAGGTTTAGGACTACACTACAAATATGTTTACAATCACAATCACATTTATAACCATGATTATAACCACATTCATGACCATATTCATGATTAGAATCTTTATTGTCTGTTATAATATTCTTTTTGTAGGTTTATAGTTATAATTAAAAAGTTTTCATTAAAATTTTTTTTTCAATAAATAATTTTTTTTTTTAAAAAAAAATTAGATTAAATAACTTATAAAGTTATCAGTTTGACTTCTTTTTCATTATTATTGTCTGCTATACCATAAGAAGTTGCATTATTGATTAGTAATAAAACTCTTCTATCTTCAACTTGAAATTTATAGTCTAGATCCTTTAACTATTCTTTAAAATATCTTGTTTTATTTATACACTTGCATTATTTTTATAGGTTATAGATAATACAGAATGATCCTTAACCTTTTTAAAGCAATGTGGTTTATTGGACTTACTAATAACAAGAGATTTAAGTTTTTTACTATCAGTAGAATTTGTTGTTAACATTATTGTTAATCAACTTTTATTCTAAAAATTAATGAGATATATCAGTAGTTATTTATTGGATTAGATATGAGTGCTGTACAAAGAAAACCAGAAAGTGAATATTTAAGTTATCATCATAGCTTTCACTATAGTGATAACTTAAATATTTACTTTCTGGTTTTCCCTCTAAAGCACTTATATTATTTTTTTTTTCAAATACAAGGCCAAATGATAAAGTTTGATTGAATTCCATTCTGTAGAATAAACCTGTCTCATTAGCATTAAATACATTTTTAGGTTGGTATCTTGCAATTAAAGTTCTTAATTCATTTTATATATTTAGTAATAATTCAATTGGTGCAATAAAAAAAAAATTACTCATCAACTCTTCCTGCTGATTCTCAATTCCAAAACAAGGAAAAACAAAATACAAAAACAACAGGAAAACTGGCTAGCAAACACCCTTTAGGCAACTAACAAAAAAGCTATATTAGGAGAAAATACATATAATATAGTAGAGGTTAGAAGACAAAGAAAGTTGCACCAAGCTATTAAAATAAAACAGCAACTTTTTTGACAAGAAAATTTGAATTTTTGAGGAATTGGCATTACTCTGGAAAAATAGAAAACAAAACATATGATAACTATAACAACAACAAACAACAACAAATAAACAAGCCTTGTACCAAATTAGAAAACAACAAGCAGTACAATAGAATTAGTAACATAGTACTAACAACAACTAACAAATATTACAAAACTCAATTCTAGATACTGACTAACCAAAAAAGAAAGATCCTGATCCAAATTTAAAATACAAACCAATGAATGAAAATTGCAACACAGATATCATATCTTATATTAAAGGAATAGGAGATAAAAATCAAAGACATATAGACTATAGAATTTTGGACCAAGTCCTTAAAACTCCTACACAGAACCCAAGTAGTATAGAAAACATTACTAAAGAATTAGCAATATATGACCCAAAACATATTATGCCTCAGGATATGTTAGTATATGGTCAAATACTAGAAACA
>CAJVQA010011852.1:0-10459 GCA_910591915.1 Cetraspora pellucida
AATATAATAATAATAATATAATAATAATAATAATAATAACTAATAATAAAATAATAATAAATCGTTCTATAACAATATGTATTATATATATCTATATAATAAAGATTATTAATTAAAGTTTATTTATAAAATAATATATAAAATAAATTTTATTAAAAGTAGATTATACAAACTTATTTCTAATTATTTTATAATATCAAATCAAAGTTTTATTAAAAGCAAGTAAGTTTAAAAGCACTAGGTAATTAATATATAATTTGAGGTATAAACAGTTAAAGACTTAAAAAATTTAAATAATTACTAAGTAGTTAAATAAATAGTTAAATAATAAATAATTAAATGATTAATAAACAATCAAACAATTATTATTTAAAGATTGTATTTTATAATAGTATTTTTATTAATATATTTATAATTAGTTATTAACAACTATTTTTATAAAGATAAGAGTATAGTTAATTATATATATAACTTTTAGTTACTTATTTTATATAATTTATCTTAAAGTTTTATTTTTTTTTGATATTAAGATAACTTCTTTGGTCTTTTAATTTGATTGTCATTTTTTAGATAATGTATTTATATAAAACTACTACAAAAAGAATTACAACTGATTATATATATAACTTTTTTTAGCTATCTTTGATGTTTTTACAATCATCATAGAGTACATGTAGTGCTTTTTTTTATTAAGTGCTACTTATAGCAATATTAATTACATATTAAAATAATTCTAATTTAAATATTTATATATTTTTTTATAAATAGACTTCATGAAGCATTTGTCATAAATTAGCATAATCTCTTTGGAGATTCTATTCTTTGCAATCATAAAGAGTACTAAATCTGAATGTTATATATCACCCTATTTGTCGACTGCATAACAGCATCAAATTTCATATATAGTGTATATGTATAGCCATAGAATAGTTCTATATGTTTTTGTTTTTTCAGTAATATTTTTTAAGAATATTTTTTTTATCATATTAGGTATAAGTTTTGTTTAATTTGTTTTTAAGAATTTGTATGCTTCTGTTTAAATTAGTTTGCTGATTCTGCACTCTATAGCAAAGTGCTTAATTGTTTGTATTTGTTCAGAACACCAAGAACATTCTCCTAAATCTGTTAGTACAAAATGTTGAAGTCTGTATCCTAATAGTAGAGCTTTGTAAAATAATTGCCAAAGTATGTTTTTCTTTTTGTTTAGTATTGCTTTTTGGAGAATCCAGTTCTGATTTTGTAGATATGTCATAGGTTCTATTTGGTTTACTAATTTAAAGCTGAGTTTTTTAAAAAGTTCTATTGTAGATTTAACTGATATTTTAGTAGCTTTTTTTCTGTTTATTTCTAATTCTGTTAGGCTCTATAGCCAGTCAGATTCCAATAGTATTTTTTCTTTTATTTTTTTCTAGACCAGAAGATAGGGTTTCTATTCTGTAAACCAAGCTTTTAATCTAATAAGCTGTATAAAGAGCACCTTTTGTACTGAGATATCTCTTTTTTGAATAAGCAAAAGAGAGATTCTATTTCTTTTTACTTTTGTCCATAGGAGATTATTTGAGATTAGTTTAGTCCAAACTAATAGTAGTCTAGCCTCTAGTAAGTTGCCAACTATTGGAGCTTGTAGGCCACCTTGTTCATAAGATTGTTAAAAAGTAATGTATCTTAGTAGCATTTTGAAGCTGCCTTTAATTTAGAATATAATAAGTCTGTTGATTTCTGCAACTTGTTTCTTATTTGGTAATATTAGATATATAATATACTATATTTTTAATAGAAGTAAAGAATTTGCAAGCATAATTCTTTCTTTGAGTAATAGGTTTTTGTATGTTAGTCTTTCTAAGCTTAGTTTAAGTTTGTTTATGGCTTTTTGCTACAAACTTTTTTTTAGTATATTATTGGTTATAATATTATAGCCTAAAACCATAATATCATCTTTCTTCTGAAAGTTCTATAGTTCTAGCTGTATTTGTAAGAGGCATTAGGTTTGTTTTGAGTTTGTTGATTCTTGCATTAAAAGCTTTTTCATATTTGCTGAACAAGCCTAAGATTGTTGTCTTGTCTGAGCATAAGCTAATTCTAATCATGAGGTCATCTGCATATGCTATGCATTTGAAAGATTGATTACCAATTTTGATTTTTGTTAATTTGTTATTTAACATGTTTAGCAAAGGTTCAAATGCAAGTACATATAGTAGAGGTAAGAGAGAGTTACCTTGTTTAACTTCTCTTTTTACTCTAAAGAAGTCTGAGATGTGTTCAGAGTCTAAAATATAGGCTTTTTGTTAATTGAATAGGTTTTTTTACTAGTTTTCTAAATTTTTCAATAAAGTTCATATTTTTGAGAACTATTTGTAAGAATTCATAACTTATTCTGTCAAATGCTTTTTGTTAATTAATAAAAAGCATTCAGTGTTCTTTGGATTCATCATTTTGATTTTTCAGAATTGTATGTCCAAAGCTAAGTATATAATTAGTTTGTTTGTAATAAATTCTTGTTAATATAAAAGTACTATTTTATTGCATATTAAGTTTAATCTGTTAGCAACAATTTTTATGAAAATTTTTGTATCACAGTTAACTAGTGATATAGGTTTCCAATTGTTTATATTGTAAAGTTCTTTAGATTTCTTTGATATTAATATAATTAAGATTTTATACCATAAAGATGACAGTATTCCTAAGTCTAAAATCTGATTAAAGACTTGTTCTAGAACAGGTGTAATATGTTCTTCAGTCAGTTTATAAAACTCATAAATAAGGCTGTCTAATTCTGAAAACTTGTTGTTAAATAGTTTTTTAATCACTTTTAAGATTTCTTCTTAAGAGATATGTTTTACTAGTTTACTGTTCATTTGATCAGAGGTCTGTGAAAGATTTTTGATAATTTGTTTTGCTATTGTTAGTCAATTTATTTTTTACTATATATTTTTGTATATTGTTCTTTAATGTAGTTAAGTATTTTTTTTTCATTATATTGTTCTTGAGTATAGGGTATCTGTATTTCTGCCAAAGCTAAATATGGCTTTTTAGCTTTAAAGCAAGCATAAAAGTATTTGGTAAATTTTTCTCCTGATTCTATTTAGTTTGCTTTTGAACATTGTTGCCACCTATTTGTTAGCTCTATTAATTCAAACTGGATTTGTAAGTCGAATGTATCTAATATAGTGAAAAAATGAGTCTGGTTAGGGTTTTTGGCAATGGCTTCTTTTGTTTGACTAACTTTTTTATTTAGTCTTTCTATTTTATCTTCTGGTGTCTTAGGCTTTTTAAAAGCTTTTATAATAGATTTTATATAATCTTTATATATATTTCAGTTTGCTACAGAGGTAGCTTCTTGAATTTCATCTATAACCTCTTTTTTTAGAATATTGTTTTTAAAAAAGTTTATATTAAATTTTCAAAGAGCTGAGTGTCTAAGTTTTTGTTTTAAATTTAGAACACATTCAACTAATAGATGATCTGAATTTTCAAATCTTGTTTTTGTTTCTGAATTTAGATAACTATAGTTTTTATCTATAAAAATATAGTCTAATCGAGTTGCTATTATTTGATTGTTATATATTTTTTGATGAAAAGTATAAAAGAGATTCTAAGATGTAAAGAATGCAGAATCTATCAAATCCTTTACAATACCCTTAAGAAGTAATCTTGAAGAATCATTTTAAGCACTTGCTTGACTTATTCTATTAACTTATGGGTCTAGATTTGTGTTTAGATCTTCTGCCAGAATGTTGATCATATTATTTTTTTTTTCAATTATCTAGTTGTCAAAAAATAAGGTTTTATTCAAGATGTTTGATAAAGCATAAACATTAATTATATGGAAAGAAAACCTTTTAAAGATAAAACAAATAAAGATTATTCTGTTTTCTTGTGATATTTTGGTATCTTTAAATTTTATTTCTTTGTTTTTTGCTAGAATTGCTGTTTTGCCTATTCAGACTGAATCAAAAGACTATTGATTTTTTAAAAATTATTGAGTTGCATTGTTAAATGTATTTATTTCTTATAAAAAAATCATATCTAGTTTATAAGATTTTAGAAGTGTCAAAGTTCTAAGTTGTTTATTTATATTATTTAATTCTTTAATATTTAGGATAGCTATTTTAATTGATGTATTGTTCATGATAAAACTAATAAGTTTTGAAGCTATTTTATGCTCTTTGTCCTAGTTTTTCTTGTTAGTTTTCTTTATTAGAAGTCTTATAGAACTTTAATTCTTTGTATCTTCCTTTTTTATATACAACTAAGATAAAGAGCATGTTTTCTGTATTTTCTTAATATTTAGTTTAAAGACTTCAAGAGTCTGCAATTGTTTCTTCTAGAATAATATTTTCTGTAAAGTCATATATATTTTTTTCTTCTGAAGATAGGGTTTTTGTATTAATAATTATATTGTTTTTTTGTATTTTCTTTTTCAAGAAAGTTGTTTGTTCTTGAAAAGATTCTGGTTTTATGTCTGTATTTTGTACTGTTTCTTGTACTGCAAAAGTTTTTTCATTAAGGTTCATAGTATGTTCAAATAAGTTTTCACTAGAAATTTCTATTTGAGCCTTTTTGTTTTTATGTTTTTAATAGTGTTTTCTTAGATATTTTGTTTCTTGAAACTGTACACAGTTTTTCTTAATATGGCCAGTTTGATCACAGAAGTAATATACTTTAGAAGCTTCTTTTCATTTCATAATTACTCTGTTGTTCTCTATATAGATGAAGTAAGAAATTCTTTTTTTAAGTTCTAGATCATCTGTGTTATCAACAATAACAATCTATTGTCTGTTAGATATAGTATACCTTCAATAAGCAATAGTTTAATAGATGTAATCTTTTTAAAATCTTAAAAGGCCTTTTTGACCTAGTTAAAAATATGGTTTTTCATATCTAAAGACACATTTCTAATCTTGATTGGCAAAAAGGATTTGTGTGCATCTGTAGGAATATATTTGTAGTATATTTCTCTAAAGATTTTGACTTCATTAGTTATATAATGCATTAGATAATTCTGGTTTGAAAATATGATTTCCAAATAGATTCTTAAGTCTTTTTTAAAATATTACTTAGCTGCAACTATGTCTTCTTACATGTTTACATGTAAAGAGACCATGATTTCATTAAGAGAATTGTGAAGCCTTGCAATTTCAACAATCAATAAATTGTTATTTTTGGATCTAATTTGATTTTTAGAAAAAAATACAACAAAGGTTGATTTTTTTCATTTTAACTTAGCAGACAAGCTTGTGCCTTGTTTAGTGATTGATGCATAACTTTGTGTAGTTTTGCATGCTAGTTGATTATCTGAGATTTTGTTGTTACTATTTTTTTCATTTAACACATGACTGTTTCTGTTGTTGTTTTTTTTTTTATTGTTTATTTTTTTTATAGTATTGTATGTGTTTTCCAAAGCCCAAGAGTTGTTTTTATTTTGGTTAATATTTTTTAGCAAGTTTTCTTTGTTTTGAATTATTACTAATGAAACTAAATCTATTTCTATTGCTAATATTTTTTCTTAAGCTATAATCATATTATTAAGTTTTGCTTCATTTTCTGTAAATAAGTTGTTAGTTTTTTTTTCTTTGTTGAGTTTTCCCATTTTAAAGATGTTTTTAGTCACTAAAGTCTCTACTAGTTGAGGAATCTTTTTTTTTCTTGGAACAAGAGCTTTAGTTCTTAATAGTATCTTATTTTTAGAGTTTAGGTTTCTGTTTAATGATTTTATAATTATAATTTTCTATTTGCTTTTTCTGATCAGTGATAAACAAGAAAAAGTTTTTTTTATATATGTATAACTTTTCTATATTACCTATTTAAACATCTACTCAAAGGTTTTTTACAATTATTATACCTAACATTTCTGCTTAAATATTTTATTTTAAACTTTTTAAATCTATATCTCATATTAATTTTATTAAATTATTAAAATTTTCTCTTATATTTAAATTTTATTTTCATTTTAAAACTAATTTATTCTTGTAATAAACTTTTTAGAAATTTTTATATTTTTATTTATAGTTAATTTAGTATCATTATAGTTAAACTAATATTTGCAATCAAAACTAATTATTAAACTAGTATATTTTTGTAAAGTTCATATAACCTTAGTACTTTTTTTTATAATTTTACTAGTATTTTGTCTATTTTTATAAGTTCTTTTATATTACTAATTTAGTAAGCTCTGTATAATGCAACTTTTTGTTCAGATCAATTAATAGTTAAGTTGGTAAACTTTTTTTACTTAAAAGTTCTTAATTATACAAATTATTTGTTTTAGATTTTCTTCTTTAAATCAAAATTTTCATAAATAATATTGTTAAAGATTATATTATTTTTCTATTTTGAATTTTTTTTAAATAGGACTTCTAATAGAATTATACTTTTCAATTTATTTGTATAATATTATACATTTTCAAAGTTAGTTTAGAATAACAAGATTACAACTTAAAATATTTTATTCAAGTTGTTAAAATAAAACAATTTTGCAAAATTCTATTATTAATAGAATTTAAACTTTAAATTTACTATTTAAAAAATAATAACCTAATTACTATACTAAGATTACTATCTTTATTTTAGAGTTTTATTTTATTTTTTTTTTGGTATTAAGGTAACTTCTTTGGTCTTTTGACTTTATTAACATTTTTTGAATAACATAGTTTTATAGGAACTAATACAAAAAAATGTACAACTAGCTATATATATAACTTTTTATATTACCTATTTAAAGAGTCTGTTTAAAGGTTTTTTATCAGTTGCTGTATCTAACACTCCTGCTTGAGTGTTTTATTTAAACTTTCTGAACCTATTTCTTAAATTGTTTTGCATACAAATTTGTCTACATCTTTTTTTTAAAAATTAATTTTTATAATAAAATTTTAATAATTAATTTTTGCAATATATTTTCTAAATAAAAAATATTTTTAAAATTCTATTTTATAAACTTAGTTAAGAAATTTTTTTAATTTTATTAAAAATCTTTTAATTAATTAAAGTTTAAAGATTGTATAATATAAAAGTTTATTATTAAAATATTTTTTAGGTTTTCTAAAATTTATATGTTTTTGAAGCTAAAAAAAATTTTTGTTCTTAAAATAAGTATTAATTTTTATATATAAATTATTAAACTTATAATAATTAAAAATGTAATCTTGAACTCTTTTCGTAAATCACTTATACTAAAACTACAAAAAAATATTTAATTATTTCTCAACTTTCTACTAACTAAACCTTACTTGGCTCCTTAACTAAAGTTATTCAGTACATTTTTCTTCTTCTAGATGGCTATGTTTCAAGTTCTAAAAACACTTGGCTGCTAAGAAAAGTTTAAAAAACCAAAATCTTGGTTTTTGTTTATTTTCACAAATTTTACTAATTAAATATACTCTTTATCTATTTAAAAGTTGTTTAGCTTATTAAGACAAACATTTTGATATATTATTTATCTAAAACAGACCAAAACTCATAGAGATATAAGCAAAAAGTAAAAACAAAAACTTGTTCTTTGCAGGTTTTTTCATTGGCATTTTAGGAAAACTTGCAGGGTTGCCTCAGAATTTTCACTTTTCTGGTACTCATTAGAATTTCATAAGCATCCAATAAGCTTATCTGAAGCTCACACATCTTTTCAAACTCTCCTAACTAGTCTAAAAATTTCTAAATTAAACAAATTTTTCTATAAAATATATTTAATAATCTATTTTTAGAACAAAATGTTGACCTTAACAACAGCTGCACCTGACAACATCAACCTGGATTATTTTTACCAAAAGTGTTCTAAAAGCTTTGGTATTGGTATTCTTGAAGATGCAGCTAACACATCACACCCTATTCTTGCAAACAAGCAACCAAACAATTGCTCAACTACAGAACTTAGAGAATGAACTAAAAGTTGTCATTACTTTAAAGCACCTAAATTTAGTTCTATCATTACATACTTCTGTGACAAGTTCCATACCCACTTCATCTCAACTACCAACCAAATCTACAAACAACATGATGGCATTCTTATTAACAAAAAATTCAAAGATAAAAAATCATTAGCAAACAATATCACAAACTCTACTAAATTTATTCTACTATCACTTACAGCATTACTTTTACCTACCACATACAACTACCAATGTGCTAAATGCAACTTATCTATCATCTGCAAAGAAATAAACAATCAACATTATCTGGCAGCAGATGCAATTCTATATAATGACAAACCTTATCATAAAACATGTGCAAACATTCAACAATCTGTTTAACAATCAAGTTCCTCTCTTACATTTATTCAAAAACTCCAACAAACAATCAGTTCCTACAATCTACTAGTATCTGAACTTATCTTTACAACATCATCCACAAGTCATACTAGTAATCCAAATGCTATGAACTTAAACAACAATACAACTAATACAGATAACTAACAATCACTACATTCTAACAAACAATTACAACAACAACAACAATCAGATAAATAACAACAACAACCAGATAAACAATAACAACAACAAACACAACTTAATACTAATAACAACCAACAAAAAACCAAAGCCAACCCAACATTTGACTGGCTTGCCAACTTTTCTATAACCAAAGAAATGAAAAACAAATCACAATTGCAAACAGACTTTGCAAAAAAAATCTTTAACTTTCTTAAACAACACCTATTTAACTTCAAACCTGAAACTAAAATTAAACCTAAAATTGGTGATCAACCAGCTTTTAAAGCTAGCTTCTACTATATAATTTGCAAAATGGCCCAATTTCTAGTCAAGTTTATTCAGAAAAACAATCCAAATACTGATAAAGCTATAACTATTCCTTTTAATGTACTTGAAGAAACTCTAAAAAAACTCTTTCTTATATTTACTACTGTATTCTTCACAAAACATAACTATCCAAAAATATTTGCTTCATCTGCAACTATTCCTCCTTATACAAGCCCAAACTGATTACAATTCTGCATCAATCTCACATGTCTTCACTTCTATTTACAAACAACTATCAAGCTATTAATTACATTAAATTTGCTGAAGATATTCAACTCCAACCCAAAAGGTTCAGAATCTTATCTGAAGTAGTTGACTTCGACAAATATAAACAATATCTTACAACTAGTTTTGACAGCAAATTTAATATTTACCTCAAATTTAACATTCTCAAAACACTTTTTTTACAAAAACTTAATATTCTATCTCTTAAAAATTTATTTGACTACTTTAAACAATAGTTCAAACAATTCTTTCCATTATACAATCACCAATTTACTAAACCTATAGATAAAACCAAGGTTTTCAATGCACTAAAATACCAATTTCAACAAAAAATCATCTTTTATCTTAAAGAAATTATGCTTACAAAAATTGGCTTTACAAAACCTAACAACCTACAGGAATGTCATGATGAAGCAATTAAACATACTAACTATCAAATCCTTTTCTGTACAAATACTGACTACATCTACTTAAATAAAGCAGAACAATCAAAAAAAAGAAAAGAAATTAAACCTAACAACTTTGAAGAACAACCTCAATACTATGAACACTCTTCTTAACTTCTCAAAAGCATTTTCCAAAAATCCTATATTGATTTTTCTAAACAAGAAAATGAAAATTGGCAACAACCCAAACTTGACTCCTCCTTATTCTATAAAAACAGCAAACATGAAGCATCTTTTGACAAACAAATCCCAACTTTATTACTTGATAAACTTGCAAGCAATGCAGAAAACTGTGCTTGCAAAGCTAATAATGTTCCAACTAATACTAAATATTACAACTATTATTTCTATTTATATTTAAACCTCTATCAAAATGTTGCAGCCCAAAATCACAATATAGATAAGCTTAACAAGCAACAAGTAATCGATTTTCTGACAACTAAACCTATTAGCACTGAATTCCTTGCAAGAATTTTAACTTTCTATCACTTCTGTAAAAAACATTTATTTATCCTCAAATTACAAACTACTTTCAAGAAACTGCCTATTCTAAGGCAAACAAAATTATACAAGAAAAATTCCAAATAAAATATGAAACACCATCCTTAATTACAAAGTTTCTTTTTATTGAAAAAACCTTTTTTCAATAAACTCATCTTTTACAATCTTCATAAATGCAGCCACCACCTTACTAAAAGATACATTCCTAGTAGGTGGTAAAGAAAATAATGTAAGTAGGCAGGTGGTAAAGCCTATTTACATGAAAGGCCAGGATTATAACAGTCAGACCCAATATACAAGGCAGACTATAGTATCTTGCACAGCTGTGAGAGCTGAGCATATGGTGATCGACCCTATAGAAGACAATTCTAAAAGATCATTTTCAACATCTTTAGCCTTTTATGATCTTGATATATGTTTTAACAAATTTCTTCTTTACTATAACATACCTCTTCTCTCCCACAACCAAACCATCCAAACACTTATACAGCATATTGATAAACACAATCACAACCAAAAAGTTACTAGTATTACATT
>CAJVQA010011853.1:0-10459 GCA_910591915.1 Cetraspora pellucida
CCAATTAAGACTTATTTGCACAATCTGTTGATTATCCTTCCAAGCAAGTACCTCACAAGTTGGGTGCAGGGATGTTGGTACTGCCTATATTGGGAGATATAAGGATGTTGATGTTGCTTTAGCCTAAAGGACTTACATGCACAATCTTTCTATAACTGTAACCTTCTGTAACAACTGCTTGTTACATATAGTGCCTGCACTTCACGATTGGATCTCCTTCTGGAAATTCCTATTTTCATCATTGTACTGCATTTGGACTTAACCACAGGGCTTTGCATTCAATTACAAACTCCTTATTAGGTTACAGAAGCTAAAATCTTTCAATTTTGCCTTCAGCCGGACTTGAACCGTTAACCTTGACTATGAAGGGTATAGGAGCTTAACTGCTAAGCTATGGGACCTACACCCTATAATTTAATATTAGATATTATACCAGAACCTAATAAACCTAGTAAACATTAAATTAATTACTATTTTGCACTAATTGTTAATAAGTTATTAGAATTTTCTTTTGGTTTAGATTTACTAATAACATTTGAATATAATAAAAATAGGAAAATATATGTAGTATTAATATTATCTGCTAATGATGTTTCTGCTATAAAAAAGATTTGTGGTCATGCAAGTCATGTAGTTAAATATCATCATTGCCTAAAACATTCAAAATATAACCCTAATACTAAAAGAAACTACTACAATCGTTTTGAAGATATGAAGGAATAGTTTAATTCTATAGATATCTTACAGTATTTTGATGCAGCAAAACAATAATTATGTTGTACAAATAAGAATGAATATAAACAATATGTCAAAGATACAAAAATAAGATAGTTAAAACTATATTGTCTAAAATATTTTGATTCAGTTAAATTTATAGTGGTTAATCTAATGCATTGCTTATTCTTAGGCATTGGCAAGTAGATAATAAAATAGTATTTATTAAATCATAATAAACTTAACAATGCTAAACTTTTAACAATCAAAAAATGTATATCAAATGTTAAAGTTCTTGCTAATATAGGTTATATTTTATCAAAAGTCACATATAGATAAGAAGTGTTTAATTAATTTACAGCAGATTAATGAAGAATATTCTACCAAGTTTATGCTATTTCTTGTATGTAAAATATGTTAGATCTTGAAGATAAAGAAATCATTTTTAATTTTGATTATGTATGCAATTTATTAATAAGCCAAATAGTCAAACAAAATGTATAAATAAAGCATATAATCAGCTACTAAACATAGTAAAGTTAATTAAAAAATATTATAGCCCAACATATATATTATCAAATATTCATTTGTCACTTCATATTAGGCAATGTTGTCTAGACTATGGTCTATCTTATACTTATTGGTGCTATTTGTTTAAAAGAATGAATGGTTTATTAGGATCCTATTCAATAAGCAATCAGTTAATTGAACCTAAACTTATATGCATTCTAATAAAAAATGTGCAAGTAGAATTTAGAATAAATTCAGAAATAATAATAACACAAAATCATTATTAGACCAAGTTTTTCTACTTTTGGATAAAAGTATGTAGAAATTAAAAATAACTGAAAACTTTAAAAGTAAAGATTTAATAGAATATCTGGAAATAGTTGATAAAATTAATACAATAAATGTAATTATAGGAGCAAAAAGATATTTTAGTGAAATGTTAAAACTAATTCTTTCTAATATATAACTTTCTCAAAATATTTATCAATATCTTATTGAATATTATTCTATATTATATAATATAACATCACTATCAATAGATAATATTGTAATCCAATATAAAAGATTAAGGTTAGATGCTAATATATATAGTTCAAAGATAGCTTTATGATATTTTAACTGCTCATATATCAGAACAAAGTTCTTAGCCTTTACAGATAATTTTGTTGATATATATTTAGAACAAATATAATTCTTTTTTCAATATAATTTTTTTGGTAATACCTTCTATTTAGCTTATATTCAATAGTATTAGCTACACAAAACATGAAGACATTACTTATCATTAAAGGATAATGAGCATTGCGATATAAAAATTTGATAAGATGAATTTTATAATAAAGCTAGAGACTGTATAATTCCTATTCAAAGGATATTAGAATAATTTATCTCTTTATCATACAAATTTAAATATAATACTTTATTGCAAAATGTATTAGTAGTAATTCTAACAAATAAATGCTTTAATATATAATTAATCAATAGTTTATTAATTAATTGTTTTTTAGTATATGTATTAAATATATTTAATAAATATTTTTTTGAATTTGGATATATAACTATCATTATACCAATATGCATATATTACTTTATTATTGCTTTTAATATTATATTATTATATATTTATAATTATTATTAAAATATCAGTATAAACAATATAGATCATATAAATTTATTTGATCAGTAGAATATTTTCTTATATTCTATTATATTGGAAAATTTTAGTCTTATATTTAAAAATAAATTTAAAATTAAAATAATACTATCTGTAAAGTTATTATATTTTTTAAATATTAGTTAATAAAAGTAATAAACTAAATTAATCAATGAAAAGTCTTCTTAGTATTAAATTTAAGTAATAAAATTTTATTTATCATATTATATCTTTTAATATTTTATAATATTACTAATTATCAGTTTATACTATTATTAATATTTAATATATCATTCTAGTTTTATAAATATATTTAGAATTTTTATAATCATATAAATATCTTCTTGTTATTTATATAATTGGCAGGCAATCAGTTAATGAAATTGGTAAACTAAATTATTTATCTGTATATTTTATAAGTATTTTAGCTGTATAATAAAATTTTATATATTGTTATATTATTATAAGAATTTTTTATATTATTATTTATTAGTATATATCACTATTAATATACTAAATATTATTTTAGTTTATATATATATTTTAAAAGTTTGTTATTCATTTTTATATTTTCTTCATATTTATTAAATCTTTAGACTATTGGTTAATAAGTTTTGTTAAATTTATTAATCATAAACTACCTTCTTAATATTAATCTTATATAATAATATTTTATATATTTGTTTATACTATTTGTAATTTTTTATATTATTATATATTGGTTATTATCTTTTTAAATATTATTTATATTAGTTTTGTTAGATTTATATATTATTAACTATATTATATATATATTTTTTTTTTGGTAGTTTAAAAATTAATAGCTACATGAAGCTGCTATGTACAAAAAGTAATTTTCTATATAAATGCTATAACTAAGACCAACATTTGCAGTTAGGACTAAACCATTAAATTGTTAACTATATAGTTACTTTAAGTACAAAAAAAAAAAACTACATTTAAGAATAAAAGCTTAGACATATTTATCTATAATCTAAACCTACTAGAGTGGTCAAAACTCTCTTAAATTTGTAAGTTTAAAATATGGTTATAAGAAATATTATATTTAATCCAAAGAATAATCCAGAAGTTGATTTTATGAATAGCATAGCCAATAGGTGAACCAGTATTAAAGTTGTAGTATAGTTGGTTAGGTAGCCTATATAAACAAAAATAAGTATAATTTTTGTAATTAGAGTTTCTTTTGCTATTTTGATTTAATTGAAATAAGGATCTGGTATAAGGTTGTTTAAGTCCTTGTTGGTGTTTCTAGTTAGCAAAGTTTATACAATATAGTTTTCATATTTGTTTGTAAGAAAGTTTATTAACTTTAAGCAAAATAGCAATAATTGTTTGTAAGGCTAGTTTGTATGAGATGTTAAAGTTTTGTACAATATCAATTAAAGATTTATAAATAAGTTCTTTGAGTATAATATTAAAATAGTGTTGATTAGTTTAAAGAGATATAGAATAAAAGACATAATGGTTACTGATTTTATAAATAAGTTCTTCTTGTTGGTTTATAAATAAATTAAGGTCTGTATAATTAATATGTTCAGATATGATAGTTTGAATAATATTAAAGATAAGTAATAGATTTGAGCATGTATGCCAATAGGTTAGAGAGTTAGCAAGATTACAGTTAAGACAGTTAGTATTGTAAAATATGTATAAGTAAGTTTTGTGAAAGTGAAAGTAGATAGAAAGTTTATTTAATAAAATTTTAATTTTGAATGATTTAAGATAGTTGAGTTTAAAGTTAGTAACATTATGAGTTAGTTTTTGATTATGGTTAAAAAATAACCAAGTTGATCTTCAATCAATTTAAAAAACTAAGACTTCCATTCTATGTTACATTTTTGGAAAGACTATATTATTAGAATGTAGGCTTTGCAGATATTTTTGGTAAAGCTTCTAGTTAAATATTCAATAAAATATTGATCCCAAAAAATTATATGATATGGATTGTAGATGCTTGTATAGTTAAAGTATAATATAGGTGATGAATTATGTTGTTTTGCTAGTGAGTCTGCTAAATTATTAAGAATGTTATTAAAGTAGGCTTGTACTTTGTGAAAGTTAATCTGGTAATTATAAGATTTAATAATATTAAGCAAAGTGTGCTATATAGGCTATAAGCTGAATTTGAAAAGCTTGTTAGAGTTTGAAAAAGTAATATATATTTTTGAATATTTAGTAATTATAGATTAAGAATCAGTAAAGATATTAATTATTGAGTTGCAAAGAGTAATTGAAATAGCTGAAAGAATTGATATTAGTTTAGCTTTGTAGAAAGATGGCTAGTAATAGATTTTAGCTAAGAATTTGTGAATTATTTAGTTGAAATTATTAACTTGTATCTATCTAATACCTATTGTATAGCAGCTAACAAAAGTAATGCCCAATAATCATTTTTATAGTAAAACATATAAAAATTGAAATTTCTATAATCATAAAAATTAATATTCTTTTTATTTTTTTAAAAAAATTTTAATTTGATTAGAAAATTTAATGTTTATATTCTATAATATGTGAGTTTTACTGAGTTGAACAAAGTGAGATTTATTTTTTTTAAAATTATGAAGTTTACAATTAAAAATTTCATATATAAAACATATAAAATTTGTAAATTTGACTTCAAAATTAAATATAAAATTTAAAAAAATGTTTTTAATTAAACTTAACTAAAATTATTAAAATAGTGTCATTATATTTTAAGAACAATGTAAAATAAAAAAATTATTTTATAAAAAAATATAAGTTTTAATATAACATAAAACTTACAATTAAATTTTACAAAATTTATATAGTAAAAACATAAGGAAAATTTAAAATTTTAAAATTGTTAAAAATCCAAAGGTTTAAAATAAAAATATTTTGTAATTTATATGATTAAAAAATTTGATGTTTATATTTTATAATGTATAATTTTTACCAAGTCGAAAAAAACATGTTTTTTTGTTTTTTTAATAACAAGATTTCCTAAAAAGAATTTTATATGTAATTTACTATAAAATTGATTATTGGGTATTACTTTTGTTGGGTACTGTACATTGGTCTGTACTGATGTCAATTACAGAGCCATCAGTATAGAAGTTAAATGTATTTTGTGCTGTATTGGTAAGGGAATATTGTTCAAGTATATGTGTAGCTTTTTCTTGCTTAAAAGTTTCTGATATAGAAAAGTTATAAATATAGATAGTAGAGGCAGGAGGTAAGAATAATGGATGTTTAATTGTAGTTGAATAAATTAGATTAATATAGTTTGTATTAAAGTTGAAAGCATTAAAAGAAACTTTTCCAAGAAATTAGATAGAAATTATTGATAATATATTAATTATATAGTGATTTGTAACTCTATAAGAGTTGAGGTAGCAACCTATATAAGCTGAGCATTGAATTAATGAAAGGGGATAGTGAGTAGAGAGTTCTGTATTAATATTTGTTTTCCAGTATGTGATAGAAATTTGATTGTTATTTTTAAAATATCTGCAAATTTTGCTAATAATAATATTATTATTATTGTATATTAGTAACTAGGTTTAAGTTTTTTAAAGATGTGTTAAGAGTTGTAAGTAAAAAAGTTGTGTTTAGTTTGTTGATATTGTGGAAGTAATGTTCTAGAAATGTTGTTAATGGTTACAGTATTTTCTAGACATGTAAACCAAGATAGCTTATATCCTTTAAGTAGCTATACTAAGCAAAGTAAGAAATAATTCTATTGAAGTAGGGTAGTATTGTCTGCAGTACAAAGTTGTTCAAAATACAAGATATTAAGTTTTCTAAGTTGTTTTTTGAAAGTAGTATATTGAGAATAGAAGAACATGATTGGTTCAAGTAATTGAAGATTGAATTGTATAGTATTGGGCCAAAATACACTATTATTAGCTGTTAAAACATGTTAATATGTATAATAAGTTGGATAATTTTAAAATTTAAAGTATATTTGTTATGTTCATCAATATTAGATTAAGAATGTTGTAATATATTTGTAGTAAATCAAAGATTATTTTGTAATTGTTGTAGTTGAATGCATGTAAAAGTTTCTAGTAAATCAGAATTGTTAATTTATAACATAAAGTTAAATATATGATATTGAAGCTGGATGTTTTAAATATTGTATATATTATATAAGAATAGATTAAGCATGGTGCTATTTTGAATGGAACAGGCTAGATGAGATTTATATTTAGCTACAGTTAGATATTTTGCTAGAATTTTGTTGCATACAGAGTAAAGAAAAACTATATTGTATATTCAGTATTCTAGTATAAGAATAATAACTGTATTAATAATATAAATTATTTGTTTATCTGTAATTTTTTTGGTACTAGCAATGTTTATAAGTTGAAATAATTTTTCTTGAATTAGTTTAATTTGTGCAGTTTGTTTGTTGTTAAGTGTAAACCAGTAGCCAAAAAATTTAAAAGGTTGGTTGGCTGGAATAGATGTAAGTGTAAAATTAAAGAATTGAGTAATAGTTTGAGTTAATTTGATATAAAGATAGATTTGAAAGAGTTAATTTGAATATTAGCTATTTGATAAAAAGATGTTGCAGTTTGAAATGTTTTTTCAAGTTCTAATTTAGATTGAGATATTCAAAGTGTATTATCCATATAGGCTAGAACAGAAGTAGATGTATTGAGGCTTTGGGTTTTAAGTGGGAAAAAGCTAGTTGGTTATATTGTAGATAATATATAATATTTATGCTATGATGCAACTTTGTGAATAAGTAGATCATAGTATATTTGCCAAAAGAGAAGAGTAATAGTTTCACTTTGGTCTATTCTATTTTAACTGAATAAAAATCAGTAAGACCAAAGTTTGTAATTACTTTGTTTTGATGGTCTGTAAGTAGATTAATAAGTATATTAATTAGTTTGAATGACATATTAATATGATTAAGAGCTTTTTCAAATAAGTTCAAGTTAACTGAGTTATAAGTTTTACTCATGTTCTGAGATATAAGCCAAAGTTTCTTGGATTTGCAACATGCATCTTTGATAATATTGTTAAGTATATAAATAGGAATAGCAGTACTATTGCCTAGAAGAGCAATATAGTTGTAAGATAAAAGTATTTTAAATTTTGTAAAGATATAGTTTAAGTGATTTGTAAGCAGTTTGGTGTATAGTTTTTTAGTATGCTTAAGAAGACTAATTGGTCTGATATTAGTAAGATTATCATCAAAGGTTGGTTTTTTAGAGATTGGGAAGATTCTGTCTACTTTTTATTATTTAGTTATAAGGTTTGTAGAGATACATCTATTAAAAAGAGCAGTAATTGCTTGAAGAAATAATAAGCTTGCATATTTGAGCATTTTATAGCTAATGCCTAAAAGGCCACAACTTTATTGTTTGAAAGCTAAGCTAGTATTGAATTGATTTCATCAGTAGTAAATTCAAAAAGAGTGTTGTTATACTATTTAGAATTTATATCTGATTTGGGATTGTATTCATTTTGCTAGTCTAATTCATATATTTGTTAGTTAATATGTCAGTATAATGTTTATTAATTAAAGTGTTGTTAGATATGAAATGCATTAGTAATAAGATCATTGTTTGTTCTGATATTGTTAAATTTAACAGGATCTTTGTATCGATTGAGAATATTATTAATCATAGAGATGGGGTTTGTTTGTAGTTTATTACATCTTTTAGTAATATTGTTATCAATTTGTTATTTAATCTTTTTAATGTTTTCTATATTATGAGTATGGTATTATGTTTTCTATTCATTTTTGGCTAAGCCTAACCAATTTGTTAATAAATTATATTTTGCTAGTAGTGATAGAATGTTGAGATTGCAAGATGTATTAATATAGATAATAAGTTAAGTATTATAAAATGGAATAGATGTTTAGTATTGAAATGCATATTTAGTTTGTCAAATAATATTACCAAGTTTTTTAAGATAATAATATAATTTTGAAGCTTTTGTAAAAAAAATATATTAGAAATTTCTGATTGTAAATTTTTTATTAGAAATGTGTTGAAGAGCTGCAATAATAATACTATTTTAAATTTTATGATATGTAAATTCTAGAAATTCTGAGGTTTGTATATTGAGTGGTGTTTGGTTAGTAGTTATGTTTAATATTACTTAATCTAAAAAAAGTTGCTATTGTTTATTATTCATGTTTTTATATAAGAATGTTCTTTGTTGAGTTTTAGTTGAATAATAGAGTTTGCCTAAGTATGCATAGAAAAAAAACCAATTGAAAATAAGAATTTTGTGGTTACTTTGAGTACTAGTATTAGGACCTTAAACTTTAAAGAAGTTAAGGTAACAAAGAAGAGGTTGGTTAGCCCAGATATAGTCAATACTACTACTATATCTGCTGCTTTGCCAAGTAGATATAAAGGATTATATGTAATTAACTAAGTTATATAAATTATTATATTGAAGGAAGTGAAGTAGTTTGTATTTAATTGAAGAGAACTGGATAAGGTAATTAGATGCATTAAAGTTATCCAAGATAATAAGTTGTATGTTTAAGATAATAGCTTGTTAGATTCATTGAATAATAGTATTTTGTACTAATAGTCTAAGTTAGGAGTTATCATATAGTAAATAGATTAAAATAATTCTAAACTTGAAGTCATGTTTGAAGAAAAGGTCTACTGTGATGACATATCTAATAAAGAGTAGGATTTTGTAAATATGACATTTAATAGACTTATAGATCATAATAGCTGTACTAGCTTTTAGATTAATAGTACAGAATCAGAGGTAAGTAAAATGGTTAGATTTTTGTAATTTGGTTATAGGATTATTTGCAGCAATTTTAGTTTTTGTAATACTAATAATTTTGAGATTGTTAGAGAAACAGAAGTCTTTACAGATTTTTTGTTTTAGATCTTTATTATAGTCTTGTATATTATATGTACAAATTAATAAGTCAAGTGGTTTGGAATTTGTTTGTATTAAATAATTAGAGGAAGATAAATATACTCTGTAATATTCTGGAGATTCTGGTCTCTAAGATAAGTAAGAGATAGAGAAGAACTGATGGTCTAAAAGTGCTAGTATAGAAAAGACTGATGTTGATGTATTTGATTTTAGTTAAATATTTGAATAATGCCAAATAGCTTGAACTGGTAATATAAAGTGATTAGGTAAGGGTTTGGGTTCTGATAGAAGATAAACATAAGCTTTACTATAATTATTTTTAATAAAGATAGTTAATGTATAGCCATATAAGTTATTAGATAAGTAGCCAAAGCTATAGATATATCATAAAAAAGTAATAATAGTTTGAGAATGAGAGAGTAGTAGTATGTGATTGTAAAATAAAAATTTTTTGTAACAAGTATTAAATTAGATGTTGTCATAGTATTGTTTAGTTATTGTAATTTTATCATAGCCATCTAAGATAGTTCCTACTAATTAAGGATAAGTTTGTCTAGTTCATTATTCTTTATGATTAAATTAGTATCTAATGTATTATTATTTATTGAAGAAAATTTAGAAGAGATAAGTATAGATAAATAGTAGATATAACCTAATAGTTGTAGGAAGAAGTAATCAGGTAAAGGTTAAAACACATATAGTAAAAATATATAGCATTCACTATAGTCAAGTTTGATTGCTAATCTGAATGCATAGTTAAAATTATTGTATTGTATAAGGTTGTATTAGTAGATGTGTTTTAAAAATGAGTTGAGGGTTTGTGAATATGAAAGTAGAGGTAGATTTAGACATATTAGCCATTGGTTATAGCATAAGTCTAAATCATATAATATCTTGTAAATTGGTTCTTGGGTGCTTCCTTAATGTTTAATGATAAAATAAGATTTAAGAAAGTAGAAGATTCTTCTGTAAATTCACTTACTGTATGCTCAGCTCTCACAGCTATGAAGAATAGCATAGCCTGCCCTGTACATTGAGTCTGGTCATCATTAACTTGGTTTTTCACATAAATGGACTTAATCACCCATCTACTTACATCATTCTCTTTTGAAAATAGCCCATGTTTTTTTTTTTTTTTTTTTAAATATTAACGATAAGGCCATGCTTTTAACTTTATTGAAATTCAATTGAAGTTTTTACAAAGAAAAGCTTGCTTTTAAATTACATATG
>CAJVQA010011854.1:0-10459 GCA_910591915.1 Cetraspora pellucida
ATTTAGTATTTTTTAGATAAAATAATAATTTATTAATAATATAAGATATATTTTGCTTATGAAATATATTCTTAAGATTATATTTTACAAACTTTATTATAAAAAATTTTTTAAAATAATAATAAACTTTTATATATTAAAATTTTAAAGCAGGGTATGATGACTTAGTGAAGTGGATAAGTTGTTAACCCTTCAAGTAGTAGGTAGTAAGTTCAAATTCTACTGACAGTAAAAATTTGAATAATCGCCTATGTAATATATAGACAGTATTACAATGATAGCATTTTGTCGATCAGTTGGAATAAGATATCTGTAATACAGTTGCACTAGCATGACTGGAAGGTTATAGAGCATCTGCACAAGTTAGAGTTATACAAAAAAATGCAAACTGATATTGAGAAGTGCAAACACAAGATAAGTTTTTATAGTTGTGTAAACTTGTAAACTGAAAAGTCAGAGCCCACTTGGGAAGACCTGAGTAGAAAGGTAGCACAGATCTTTGACAGTACTATTGTAAAGGCTAAATCTAGGAAATAAATACTAATATAAAAGAAATTAGAAAGCAAGAACCTCAGATGAAAAATACCATCAACCAGGTTGCCAAAAGTTTTAAACCAAAGAAAAAGAACCTTAGAGAAAGATCCTAGAGTACTAGAAACAAGTCATAGTCCTATTAGGCTATCTGAATTGGGAGTCTGAAGTCAGAAGCAGGGTATACTACAAGTATTAGAGTTATGCTGTGAAGTTAGTACTGGAGTTTAGGTGAACTTTACAAGAGTGAGCCCTGTTAGCAAAGATTAAATATAGTTAGTTAGTTAGCAAAAAGGCTTTCTAAAACCTTATAGTCAAGTGACATATTTTGAAATATATAACAGCTTAATGGATATACAGACAAGAAGGTCAGAATTAGGTTAGACAGCATCTAATTAGATATACAAAAACTTAAGTACTATCTGCTAATGTAGTATAGAGATAACCTTGTACAAGTTATATAATCATAATTGAATTTTAATAAAGGCAGTAGTCACCAATAACTAATGGCCTTAGTGAAAACAAAAAAAAAAAATTAAATAAAAATTTTAAAGCTTCTATTTAAAAATGTTATTTAAGATTTTTTAAGATTTTATATATTTCTGAAGCTAAAAAAAAATTTTTACACTTTGTACAAGTTTAAATTTTTATAAGTAAATTGCAAAAGTATTATTAATAAAAATTGTTATTTTTTATATAAACTAAAGTATTGTATTAAGAACTATAGGCTTAAAATTAATATTTAAAGAGTTTATTAAAAATTTGTAAATAATTATTATAGCTAAAACTGAAAATAGCTGAAGCTGAAATCATATGATGATCAATGATTATTTGTATTTGTTGAATAGAGTAAACAGGATGTGTCAGACATATGTCAAATAAGATGCATCTATGTATATTCTTGTTAAATAAAATGCATCATATATTGTATCTATTTATAGTTAATGCATCTCAGTTTTTAAAATATGCTTATTAATAAACTTATTTGAAGTTTATATATATGAGTAAAAAGTTAAAGAGTTATCATTTCTAAAAAAGTTTAATAGTCTTTATGGTTCTTTTAGTTTTTTTTGAATATTCTGAAACTTAATTCTAAAAAAATCATGAAGACTACTAATTTTTTATAAGTAAAACCTAAATGCATTAAATTTCAGCTTAAAAACAAAAAAAAAAAATATATAATAGTCTTACTATTATGCTTAAGGCTTTTTTAGTTTTATAATCATATTTACTTATTATTAGAAATTTGAGTATACTAAAATTCAAGACTTGTTAAGAATTAATAGTATAAATCTGCCTAAATGTAAGAAATCCAAGTGTCATGCATAAAAAAAAAAAAAAAAGTATGTATTTTGTTATTAGTTTTTGTAATTCTTTTGGTTTTCATAACTATGTATTTATTTTAAATTTATTACTATAAGAAGCCTATCTATGATGAATTTAAGTACCAAGTATTAAAAAAAAAGATTGTAATTTGACTATTAATTTTTTGTAATTCTTTTAATAGTTACACACTTACCTGAATTTATTACAGAATGTCCAAATGTAAGTGCAAAATATAAAAAAAAAGTATTTCTTTTGACTTTTAGCTTTTGTAGTTTTTTTAATTTTCACAACTATGTAACTTATCTTGAGCTTGCTATCACAAATAGCTTGTATATAAGGAATAAATAACAAGTATTAAAAAAAAAAAAAGGTTCATGTTTTGATTATTAGCCTTCATGGTTCTTTTAGTTTTCATAGCTGCATATTTATCTAAATTTATTAATATGTACAAATGCAAGTGCAAAGTGTAAAAAAAAAAAAATATGTATTTTGACTATTAGCTTTTGTAGTTGTTTTAGTTTTTATAACTTATCTTAAGCTCATTATTACAGCTAGTCTGTATATAAGAAATTGAGTAATAAGCATTAAAAAAAAAAAAAAAAGTTCATGTTTTGTTATTAGATTTCATGATTTTTTTAGTTTTTATAACTATATTCTTATTTAAATTTATTAGTATACACAAATGCAAGTGCCAAGTGTTAAAAAAAAAAAAAGCACATATTTTGATTATTAGCTTTCATGGTTCTTTTAGTTTTATTATTATGTAACTTATTTGAGCTTATTATTACAAGTAGCTTGTATATAAAGGATTTATATTAAAAAAAAAAAGACATGTTGTTATTAGTTTTTGTAGTTCTTTTTGTTTTTATAACTATATACTTATCTGAATTTACTAGAGTACCCAAATATAAATGCCAAGCATTAAAAAAAAAGCATATATTTTGATTATTAGCTTTTATGATTTCTTTAGTTTTTATGTATAGTTTATCTTAAGCTTATTACTATAGTTTTTTTTAGTTTTTATAGTTACATTCTTATCTGAATTTATTAGAATGCCCTAATACAAGTTCTAAGCATTAAAAAAAAAAAATATGTATTTTGATTATTAGCTTTCATGGTCTCTTTAGTTTTCATAACTATATAGTTTATTTTAAGCTCATTACTACAAATAGTCTGTATATAAGAAATAAATGAAAAAAAAGGTGTGTTTTAATTATTAGCTTTTATAGTTCTTTTAGTTTTCATAGCTATATACTTATCTAAATTTATTAGTATGTCTGAATGCCAAGCATAAAAAAAAAAAAGCATATATTTTGACTATTAACTTTTGTAATTGCTTTAGTTTTTATAACTTATCTTAAGTTCATTATTACAGATAGCCTATATATGAGGAATCAAGTGACAAGTATTAAAAAAAAAAAAGGTTTGTATTTTGTTATTAGCTTTCATAGTTCTTTTAGTTTTTATAACTATATTTTTACTCAAATTTATTAGAATATCCTAATACAAGTGCCAAGTATTAAAAAAAAAAACTATATATTTTGATTATTAGCTTTTGTGATTCTTTTAGTTCTCATAACTATATAGTTTATCTTGAGCTCATTATTACAGATAGCCTATATATGAGAAATAAGTAAAAAAAAAGGTTCATATTTTAATTATTAGTCTTTATAGTTCTTTTAGTTTTCATAGCTGTATACTTATTCAAATTTATTAGTATGCCCGAATGCCAAGCATAACAAAAAAAAAATAAAGTATGTATTTTAACTATTAGTTTTTGTAGTTGTTTTAGTTTTTATAACTTATCTTAAGCTCATTACTACAGATAGCCTATATGTAAATAATAAAATAATAAATATTAAAAAAAGGTTTATATTTTGTTAGCTTTCATAATTCTTTTAGTTTTCATAACTGCATTCTTATCCAAATGTATTAGAATACTCTAATGCAAGTGCCAAGCATTAAATCAAAAAAAAGCATGTATTTTGACTATTAGCTTTTGTAGTTCTTTTAGTTTTATTATTATGTAACTTCTTTTGAGCTTATTACTATAGATAGCCTATATATAAAGAATTTATATTAAAAAAAAAAAGATTCATGTTGTTATTAGCTTTTGTAGTTCTCATAGCTGCATACTTATCTAAATTTACTAGAGTGTCCAAATGCAAATGTCAAGTATTAAAAAAAAAAAGCATATATTTTGTTTATTAGCTTTTATAGTTCTTTTAGTTTTTATAATCATGTAATTTATTCTAAGCTTATTATTACAGATAGCTTGTACTTGAGAAATCAAGTGACAAGCATTAAAAAAAAAAAAAAAAAAAAGAGGTTTATATTTTGTTATTAGCTTTCATAATTCTTTTAGTTTTCATAGCTGCATATTTATTAAAGTGCCCAAATACAAGTTTTTTTAGTTTTATAGAATAAAAAGATAATTTATTTTAAGCAAAAAGCCTGTATATAAGATTAGTTTTTATGTTGAAGCTTGAACCAATTTTATTATTCATATGGTAAATTCAGTTTTAATCAGTTTTAATATATGAAAAATAAAATCTATTTATAGTTCTTTTAGTTTTTATAATATTATCTTATTACAAGTATTTTTTTAAAGTGTTTTTTTTTTTTTATAATTTTTAGAATAGTGCACTTACATAAATGCAATAAAAAAAATCTGAATGTGAGATTATAAATTTGTAAAATTTTAAAACAAAAAGAAAAGAAAATTATTTCTTATATATTGTATAAAAAAAAAATTAAAAAAAATATATTCAAAGAAAAAATATATATATATATATTTTTTTTTTAAAAAAACAAAAAAAAATTACAATTTTAAAACTTAGATCCATTCCATTGGAACAGGTATGTCCTTTCTATTAATTTCAATAATAGCTATATGATTATTTGCTATTAGCTTTTTAAAGACACTTTGTTGTGAAAATGTTGGTTATAATTTTTTTTTTGAGTTTGCAGATTATTGTTATAGTTCAGTATAATGTTAACTGTAGCTTCTAATTCAATTGTATTATATTTATTTTTTTTCTGTAAACACTTCCTTGTTGACAAAGTTTTGTGTAATATTTTTTTAGTACAGAATTTACAAACTAATAAAAAATGAAATAAAAATTTTAATTTATACTACTTAACTTTATACTATTTAGCCCTAAACTGAGTCTTTATTATTTTTTTAACAACTATTTTCCTAACAAATGAAATCTCAAAATTGATCAGAACTAACCTTAATCCTAACTTAACCTAATATGGATTAACTTATAACTCTAGCTCTAACTCTAACTTTAACTTTAACTTTACCTCTAATCCTAATCTAATATAAACTAACTTGTAATATTGTCAGAAAACATTGTCAGAAATCTGTTCTAAACTAACCTCTTGAATTTGTATTACATATAATACATGTTGATTTGCAACTATTTCTGCTTTTTCTACTTTTTCTATTTTCTTTGTTTTCTCTGCTTTTTTTGCTTTTTTTGCTTCTTCTATTTTAGCTTTATTTGCCTTATCTGCTTCAGCTTTATTTGCCTTATTTGCTTTTAAAATATCTACATTTATTTTCAGATAATTTGCATCTATTTCATTATCTTGATTAGTATTAGGTGTTTTATAAATACAATGCATTTTTTAGCCAAACATAACTTCATAAGATGTATGTTTATATGCTATATGCATGGTCAAATTATAAGACATTATGAAAGCATCTAGTACATTAATACAATTTTTTTTTGAAGTTGATTATTTTTATCTTATAGCAATTTCATGAAACTGTAGCCAATAGAATAGATTTGGATATTTTTTTTAATTAGAGATACTCAACAATATTTTTATATTTAGTTAAAGTTCTAGAAAGTTTTGGAATTGCTAGCATAATTAAGTTTGAAAGGAAAAATTAATAAAAAATAAAATTATTTATAGGTAATTAATATGTACAAATTAAATAAACAAATCACATAACACAGTTAGAGTTATTATATGTAAATCAAATAAACAAATTATATAACATAGTTAGAGTTATTATGTGTAAACCAAATAAACAAATTACATATATACCTAATATTAGGGTTAAAGTTAGAGTTGACATGTTTGCTAGTTAGGGTTAGAATAGAATAGGGTTTAGAAAATAGCTTTCAAATTTATCTTTGTTTCTTATATTAACTAAAATGCAATCCTTTAGTATTTTTTTAACATATTCAAAACATAAACTACTAACCTTTTTTTACTTAATTTTACAGATTTGAACATTGTAATTAAGTACAAAATAAAGAAAATGAATTATAAAAATTAATTTATAAAAGCTAATAATCAAAACACAACCCTTTTTTTTTTTTAATACTTAGTATTTGAATTTATTACATATAGGCTATTTGTAGTAATAAGCTTAAAGTAATTACACTATTATGAAAACTAAAAAAACTACAAAAGCTAATAATTAAAATACATACTTTTTTTTTTATACTTAACACTTGCATTCAGGTACTTTAATAAATTCAGATAAGTATACAGCTATAAAAACTAAATAAATTATAAATCTTGAAAACTAATAATTAAAACAAAAAATTTTTTTTTTTAATGTGAATTCTTCATATACAAGCTATCTGTAGTAATAAACTCAAAATAAGTTATATGATAATAAAACTAAAAGAACCATGAAAGCTAATAGTCAAAATACATAATTTTTTTTTTAATGCTTAGCATTTGTGTTTGAGCACTGTAATAAATTCAGATAAGTATGCAGTTATGAAAACTAAAAGAATTATAAAAGCTAATAATTAAAACAAACCTTTTTTTTTTAATGCTTAGTACTTGAATTTATTACTTAAAGGCTATCTGTAGTAATGTGCTTAAGATAAGTTATATGATTATAAAAACTAAAGGATCACAAAAGCTAATATTTAAAGTACATACTGGTACTCCTTTTTTTAATACTTGGTACTAGCATTTGGACACTCTGTAATAAATTCAGATAAGTATGCAGCTATAAAAAATAAATAAACTATGAAAGCTAATAATTATAATGTATACTTTTTTTTTTAATTTGATTTTTTATATACAGGTTTTTGACAGTAATAAGCTCAAGACAAGTTACATGATTATAAAAACTAAAAGAATATGAAAGCTAATAGTCTTGCAAACAATAAAAGTAAAAAAGTGTAAAAATAGAGAATAAAGTTGAAGATAAAGATTATTATAGTAAAGGTAAGAAATTAACTGCCTAGAAGACATTTTTAAAGAAAGTGACTAAGTATCAAAAAAAATACTTTTTTTATATCTAGTATTCTGTAATAAATTCAGATAAATATATGAATATAAAAACTAAAAGAAACATAAAAGCTAATAATCAGACTACAAATCTTTTTGTATTTTTTTTTTTTTTTAATGCTTAGCACTTAAATTCTTTATATATAGACTATTTGTAGTAATAAGTTCAAAATAAGTTATATGGTTATGAAAACTAAAAGAACCATGAAAGCTAATAATTAAAATTTATACTTTTTTAATGCTTAGCACTTGGGCATTTTGTAATAAATTCAGATAAATATGCTGCTATAAAACTAAAGAACTATGATGGCTAATAATCAAAATGCAAATCTTTTTTTTTAATGCTTTTTACTTGAATTCTTCATATACAGAAATAAGTTTAAGTAACACAATTATAAAAACTAAAAAAAACTACAAAAGCTAATAGTCAAAAAAAATATAAATTTAGATAAGTATATGACTATGAAAACTAAAAAAACTATGAAAGCTAATAATCAAAACACAAACTTTTTTTTTTAATACTTGTCACTTAATTCTCTACATACAAGCTTTTGACAGTAATGTGTTTATTAATGCTTGGCATTTGCATTCAAGCACTTTGTAATAATTTCAAATAAGTATGCAATTATAAAACTTAAAGATTTATAAATACTAATAACTAACACAACCTGTTTTTTTTTTTTATACTTATCTCTTAAATTCCTTATATACAGGCTTTCTGTAGTAATATAAAACTAAAAAACCATAGCCAGATTACTAATCTTTTTTTGTTTTATTGGCATTTGAATTTCTTCTATTTTTAATATAAGTACTTAAATATGAACAACAACTACTTTTTTTTTCTTTAACTTAACATATTACAAAATTTAAAAAATAAGTTTTTTTTTTTTAAAAGCCAATAGCCCTAATTTTTTACTTTTTATTAAATATTCAAAAAAACAGTTGCTAATAAAAAAGATCAATAGAACTAGTAGTCTTACAAATAATAAAATCTAAAAGAACTACAAGACTACTATCTTCTTTAGAAATAGGAGATAGTTGTTATCTATAACTTGGATATCGTGTTCTAAATAGATTAATGACACACCTCATTTAACAAAACTATATATATAATACACCTTATTTGACTTATGTTCAATGCATCTTGTTTACTCCATTTAGCAAATGCAGATGATCATTAATCATTATGTAATTTCCAACTTTAGCCATGACAATAATTAACTCAAAGCTTCTTTTCAAGAATTTTGTTTTTATTATTTAAACTATAAAAAAGCCAATTCCCACATCGCATCAATTTCCCTCCCAAGCAAAGCCTTTCTAAATTGTAAAAACATTAAAATGACAACTTCTTTGTTGTTATATATATTACTATTATTAACAGCTATCCAGAAATTAGTTAAAAAGTAAAATAATTATTCTAAAACCTCTTGTGCCTCTTTATTTATATAAAATTATAAAAATAGTATGATTTTATCATTGTAAACTTAAAAAACTTTCAAGTTAAAAATAATTAAATAAATCATAAAAACTTACTAAACTTACTAAATTTAACAAAAATATTGCAAAAAAAAACTCTAATTGCAATATTTAAACTTTTTATCTTATCTTTTTCACTAAAATATTAATACAACTCAACAAAAATTCTACTATTTTACTTACTAATATCATCTTTGAATTATATACTTATAGAAATAAAATAAATCAAAATTTATCAAATATCTTTACTAATTTTAATATCTTTGAATTATTACTTCTTTCTTATAAAATTAATAATTTTTAATATCAATATTTAACTTTAAACTTCATCATCTCATACATCAGTTTCAAAAAAAATCTTAACAGATTGTCCAAATATTTCTTGTACATATTGTTTAATTCTTATATCAAACTTTTCTATACAATGAGTTAACTATATTAAAGATCATCTGTATACCATATTATAAGCTTTTTTGCTTCTTGTTTATGCTAAAAGAAACAATAAAAATATCATTAAAGTTGCTGTTTGCAATACATGTAAAAATGAAAAAACATGTCACTATCCTCCTATATTAGCTTATATTTTTTCTTAAATATATAATGTTTCTATGATATATAAAAAATACTTCTTATCTGTTTTCATAAATTGCTTACTAGATTGAACTGTGAATGCAAATCTTTGCACCAACTATTATTATCTTGAAAGAACAATTAACTTATCATATAAAAACAGAGCTCTTTAATTATATTCTGAATTAATTAGATATTATTTAAATATTAATGAACTACCAAACTAGTTTTATGATTCTTTAATTTCTGCATCTGAATTCCTTAAACAAACAAATCCTCTTATTCATAAATATGCATCAGATATAACTATCAGACATCTGATTTTAACAACACCTATCTATATTTTTTTATCTTTAGTCTGACAATTACTTCAAACTATTACTTATTTTATCAACATGTACTATAATAATGTTTCTGATAGTTTATCTTATTTCTCTAATTTAGTTGTCTTAAATAATTCTTTTTTCTAAGAAATTTATAACAAAGATATGCATTACAGTTATCTATTAGCTGGTTAAATAGTTAGTACTAATAAACCTTTTATATTTAATAACTCTTATATAGAAGCTTTAATGTTTTTTGACCATTTTTTAATAATCAAGAATATTATACAAATATAAGACAATTGTTAAATTTTTAACCTTCAGTTGATAGTTATAAAAATATATAAAATTATATCTACTTTGTCCTGATTTATATTTTTATCTTCATTGATATTGGCCTCATTAGTCATATTTAAATTTAGAAAAAAAAAGAAATTTCAAAATCAATATTGCATACTATCAATCTAAAATATTAATTGTGCATATCACTTAACAAGAGCAGATTTAATCACTGAAAGTTTTTATAACTTCTAAGACATTATAAATGAAATAAAAACTATTATAATTTTTTCAAGTCTTCGAACAGCTACCTCTTTTTTTAATAAAAACAATATCAAGTTAATACTATGATAAATTCTTATAATTTACCTTACATTTTTTATATAATGACTATAGTTAAAGATAAATAGCCTTATTTATATGAAATACTAAAACAAACTGACAATGCTAATACACTATCTAATCATTTATTACATGCTTACCTATTTTATTATAACTATATAACTAATATTTATAATAAATTTTGAAAGCATTTATCTCTTTCTAGATAAGATAAATAAAAGCATTTTTTTAAACATAATAAATTTCAAAACTGCAAAACTATATATATTGTTATAGGTGAAAGCCTTCTTAATTTTCACACTATAACGACGACACAGCACAGGGAATCCCTTACGGGTATA
>CAJVQA010011855.1:0-10458 GCA_910591915.1 Cetraspora pellucida
TAATTGTTAAAATTTTATTATAAAAATTAATTTTAAAAAAATTAACACAGACAAATTTGCCTGTGTTACAATCTAAGAGATAGTTTGAGAAAAGATTGTTATATTATTTGAAAGATTTGATGATATTGGTAAATTTTAGTGCATTTAGATTTTAATATAATGTTGTAAGATATTTCTTATTAGTGTTGGTATGTGTTGTGAGTAAACCAGAGATCTTGATAAAACCAGTTTAATAGATTATTTGAAAGTTGAAGTAGAAAAGCATTAGTTTGTTTGTTAATAAGTACTTTAATATTTTTATAAATAGTAGAAGAGAAGATTCCTGTAATAATATATAAAATATGTTTGAATTGAGGATTTAGTATGTTAAATATGAAATTTAAAAAAATGTTTAGTAAGATTGTTGAGGTTATATTGGTAATTTTTAGTAATATTGTATTATATTTTTGATTGATTATAGAATGTTTGTAGTATTGCTAAAACATAAAAATAAATGAAAAGTATTTTCAGTATTTGTACAATGAGAGCAGTTTGGAGTAGTATAGAAATATGAGTAACAGATATTAAGATTTTGCATAGTAAGTAGATTATTAGTGAAAATTTTAATATGAAAGGAGTATTTTTGTAGATTATTTTCAAGAGAGGAGATAATTTTAAATTTTAATAACTATTTAATGTTTGTAATATTTTAAAAAAATTTTAAATTTAACTATTTGACAGTTTCTTGAATAGTTATAAAGTTTTTGATGAAGGTATAAACTTTGATAAAGATTAAATAATTATTCTATATAAAATAGCTTAGGGTATTAAATTTTAAGTTATTAATATTGAGAATATGTTTTGTAGTTTCTTGTTTGGCAAGTGAATCTGCTTGGTTGTGAAAAAAGTCTATATAGTGTGATTTTATTTTATGAAAAGTAGTAGTAATGTTTTTGAGTTTTTTAAGATAGTTAATATAGTGAATAATATACTAGTTTTTAGTTTGTATAGGTTTGGAGTTGGTAGCTAAGTTGAAATTTTTGATTACAATTATATTATCAATATAAATATTTAAAAGAATATTTGAGAAAATTGCAAATAAGAAAGTGAGAATTGCCTCAAGTTCGATGCAGGTTGAGTTAGGATAAGATTATAAAGCTGCATTAAATTTTATAGATGTATTATATTTACAAATCCATCTTATACTATATTTGGTTTCTGGAGTTTGTAAATTTTTGATTGATCCATCAGTATAGAAGTATAGTTTGTCTGTGTTAAGTTGGAAAATAAGATGATTTAGATTGATTAGTTGCTTTTGGTATGATGGTGTGTTGATAAATTGTTAAATAAGTTGAACTTCATATGATAAAAGAATTATTTGTAGTTGTATTGATGAAGATGATTAGGTAATAGTAGTACTATATATTTGAGTTAGAGCTAAAATTTCTTTAAAATCAATTTGGATAGTTATTGAATCTTTTGATTTAATGACTGAGTTATAAAATAGAAAGAATAAATAAAAATTTGGTGTTAGATGATTAGTAGTTAGTAGAGTTGAAAGAATTCTGAAGTGAGTGTAGAAATTTCAAAGAATGATGGTTGTTGTAGAAAAGTTTATTGGAAAATATATAGTGTTTGATTATTTGTATAATATATATAATAAAACTAGTAAGAGTTTGAGGATAAAAGTGGTAATATTAGTTTAATTGTGTTCAGAAAGGTATTGATAGAAGGAAGGTTTATGTAAAGCCAAGTTCAGGTTATAGTATTAGATTGGTTTAGATGTAGAATTTGAGTAAACCATTTTGGCTGACAACCTTTATTAGGTTGTTTGAGTATAAGTAGATATTGTTCTATATAAAAATATTTTTGTTATTTGTAGTTATAATTTGTTCTAAAAAGATAATTTTATTATTTCTAAGGCTATTGATAGTAGATATAGGTAAGTTAACAGAAAAAATATCAAAAATGATATAAGTATTTTTTGGTATTGATGATGAAAAAATAGAATGTAATTTTGCATTTTTTGATAATGGTTAGTTAAGGTTTTTAATGAAAGTTAAGGTGACTATATTTTGGTAAGCTATCTTTTAATTCATTGGATGCCTATATTTTTAAAAATTAGTAGTATATTAAATATTCATTCAGTATTAGTTGCACTAACTTTTTAAATGATGTTGTTGAAAGTTGGTAAATTAAAAGTAAATGGATTAGTGAGAATTATATTGTTGATGTTTTTTGCTAAAAAGAACATTTTTTAATATGGATAGTAAAAAGATAAGAAAATTAGCTTGTGTATTTGTATAAACTGTGATAATTTGAAGTAGATATTCTAATAAAGATTGTAAAATTAAGTTGAAAAGTAATGAAATTTGTGAAGATGTTATTTTTTTGTATTGAATAAGAGAAAGAAAGCTTTTGATTTTGTTTTGAATTTGGTCAAGAGTTGGTTTAGAAGATCCTTGGCTATTATAAAAAATACCGAGATATCAAATTATGTCTTGTAGTTTTCTAGATGTAATGTTTTGTTGATTCATTGAGAGAGTGGAAGTTAGATTTGATAGGAATTTGAATTTAATGTACAGAAGGTCTGATTTGGTGATATTAATTTCTATGTTGCTAAATTTGTATAATTCAGAAGTATCATTTATAATGTTTTGCATTATATTTACACTTTCACAATACCAGGTGATATCATCTATAAAAGCCAATAGCAGAATTGTTATTAGAGAAGATGTTATATTTGTTATAATATCAATAGAGGATTGACATAAAATTTTTAATAAGTGGTTTTTGTATTTTGTTTGAATAAAGTAGAGTATAGGATCTTAGTAAATTTTTTATAAAAGAGGTAAATATGTTTTATCTTGTTCAATTCTAGAGTTAATTGGTATTTGTGAGGTAAGACTGTAAGCAGTAATTATTCTAGCAAATCAATAAGAGTGTAGTTCTGTGATTAGGTTAATTTCTGTTGAAGAAATTCCTATTCTATTACAAGTATCTTAAAGTCTTGTTATATTAATTTTATCAAAAGCCTTAGATATATCTTGAAAGAGAATCCAGGCTTCTTTGTTAGTAGTTTTATAATGTTCAATTGTGTTATGTAAAATTTGTATAGGGAGATGTATAGAGGAGTTTTTTGAAGCTGCAAAATTTAGATTTGATAAAAGATTATTATGAGAAATGATGTTATCTAATCGATTTGTAAATATTTTGGTAAAAGTTTTTTTAAAAGATTCTATTATAGAAATTGGATGAACTTAATTTAATATGTAGTTCCAATTTGATTTTTTGGTAATTAGAAAGATATTAGAAGATTTCTAGTCTAAGGAGATTTTTTGAAGATAAAAACATTTATTTAAAAAAAGTCAAAAAAGGTTTTGTGCTTTGGAGCTAGCATATTTTATATGTTCATAGCAGGTTTCTAAAAGACTTGCTGCTTTTTTGATTAGGTAAGTTGGAGATAATGTTTTGTCATTCTTGTTCAGTAATTTCATGAATAAGATTTTGGTAATGAATTTCAAGTTCAGGATATGGTTTATAGAGAGAATAGAAGTCAGATGTTAATGAAATAGTTTTAAGAGGTTTGGTTTTAAAGTATTCAGTAAAATGAAGTTTAATTGCATTTAGTATTTCATCATGTTCTGTAGGGAGCTTATTGTTAAGAAGTAGTCTATCTATGTGAATATTATTATATTTTTCTAGTATTTTTTATAGAAGAGTTTAGGTGTTTCTTTGAAGGATTTGTTTCATTCTACTTTGATTTTATCATAGATTAATTGTTAATATTAGTGGTTAAGTGCAGTTTTGATAGTTTGGAATTCTTCTTTAACTTGGATTAGTAAAGGTAATGATGTTTGAAATATACAATCTAGATATTTGGTTTGATAGTTGGTGAGTAATGTATTAAAATTAATTAAATTTATATGATTTTTAAGAAATTAGATTTCTTTGTAATAGAAGTAAAGTGGTGAATATTTTGGTAATGGGAGTCATGAATTTCTTTAATTGTTTTGATTTTTTTGAAAGAAATATAATTAGTAAAGGCTTTGATTAATGTTTTGTGAATTTTATTCTATATAGTATTGAGTTGGTTTTGGTTAGAGATTGTAAAGATTATTGAAGATAAATGTTGGAGATTTTTGGTAGTTTGTTTATTGTAGTTTTCAAGATTTTCTTTAATACAGTTTTTTTAAAGAAAGCCTTTATGTTTATGTTGTTTATGAGGTTTGGGTTTATTAATTATAATGGAGATTTCAAGAGTTATTATTTGATAATTAGATTCAATTATAGCAATAGGAAGAATTTCTGTATAATCGATATTAGCGATAGATAAATTAGTCCATATTTGATCGATTCAGCTTTGTATATTGTTTCAACTAAAAGTAAAGTTTGATGTATTAGGATAGAAGATGCAGTAGATGTCCTTAAATTGGAAGCTAATTAAGTATTGAATAATTTGGCTTTCTGGAATTGATGATTTTTTTGGAGGAGATCTGTCAATTCTTAGATTTGGAACACTGATTAAATATCCTATAATAATTAATTTATATTTGTTATTTTGAGTAAGAGAAATTAAGTAGTCTTAGATTTCTTTACAAAGTTGTTTTTTTTATAAGTTGGGAAGTATATTTGAAAAAGTCTGATAGGTGTATTTTTGAACTAGAAATCGAGTCCAATTATGTGTCTATTGTAATCATGAGATTTGGCAATATATTTAGAGATTTTTTTGTATACAAATATGTCAATACTAGCTTGGTAAGGATTTGTATATGAGCTTCAGAAACTGATATAATTTTGAATTTGGTTACTAAAAATTTCTTCTTTAGAAGACAAATGTGTTTCAGAGAATTCAAATATTTTAAAGTTGTTTTCTTGTAATAGTTCTATTAAGAAAAGTTTCTTGTTGGATTGAGAGAGACTATTTATGTTTAATGATTCAATTTTAATTAGTATAGAGGTATGTTCAGGTGTGATTATTGATGAAGTAGAAGGAGATGTTGTAAAATTATTTGGATAAATTGGTTAATTGGATGTAAAGAGATTAGTGAAGTTTGTGTTAGGAATTATCTAATTGAAAGATGTTAATAATGGTAAATGACTATATATATTGTAAAGAGAGAGATCTATTTCTGTATGATTTAGTAGTATTTAGTCTGTAGTTTTTAAATAAATATGTAATTATGTTTTTTTAAATTTATAGATATTTTTATTAAATTAAAAAAGTTATTTAAATGTAGATGTTGAATGAATTTTTTGAATAAAACAGGTTCAGTAATTTGAGGTAAGTTATGTTGATTTAAGAATTTAGTATAGCATATGTCTATCTCAATAGGAGATGAAGCATTGGAGATAAAGATAGTATTTGTAATGTTTTCTACAGAATCACTCACTGTTTTAAGCTCAGCTTTCACAACTGTGAAGGATACTATAACCTGCCTGATATGTTGGATCTGGTTGACATAATTCTGGTCCTTCACTACAATAGGCTTTACTGCCTACCTACTGTCATCATTCTTTTCTAAGAATGGTTTACTAAGAGTAGAGGACATTATAATTTTAGAAGCAGTAGTTGCTTTAATGTTATCTGTAAAAGAACTTATTGAAAAGGAGTTTCTTTTTATAAATTGAAGTTTTTAGAGAATTTATTTTGAGAGGTAAGATTATTAGAATTAATATCTTTAATAATAGATATAGTTGAGTTTTTTTCTTCTTTTTCTTCAGAATTATTTGATTTTTCATGAAGAGCATGTTATTGTATTGTGTGAGAATAAAGATATTGAAGTGTTTAATTTGGAAATTTTCAGCTTTAGGGTAGTATATTTTGTCATAGTTAATTTTAATTTGTTTGAGAGATATCTTAAATTAAGATCGAATTTTATAGTAGATAATTATGCAAGCTAATATGTGTACATTAGTAATAGAGTCTATGATTTTTTTAAGAGCTTTTTCTTTAGATAATTCTTGAATACCATCATTTTCTGTTACTGTTTGTAGGTATTTTTTTAATATTAGTAAAAGTAGTATGTAGTTCAAAAAATTTTACTATTTACATTGTTAAGTAATGCAAAGTCTTTTTTAGTTAATGTGGCTAATTTTTTTAGTTCAGTTGTAGATGCTGGTTTTAAGAATGCTGCTGCTAATTGTTGTTCTAATTGAAATAATTTGGTTTCTAATAGAGGGTGGTCTTATTCTTTTGTATTAGATTTTAACACTAGATGGGATTTGAATAATTGTGAGAAATAGTAGTTGAAAATACTTTCAAGACAACGTTCTGTTTTTTCTGATAATAAATTGTAAGATTTGTTGTTACATTTATGAAAATAATGAAGTGTTGCTTTAAAAGTAGCTTTAGATCATTCTTGAAGTGTAGATAAAGTACTTGGAAGAGAGTAAGTTCTGATAAAAGTTCTTTGCAGTCTTCAATAAGCTTTTGAGAAATTAACATTTTAATATAGTTGCTTATTTTTTGTTGGTCAATTTTTTCAAAATGAATTTTGTACTTTTTAAAGAATTTTTGAAACCAGGTTTTATAAGTTTTGTTATAAGGTTTAAGTAAAAGAATTTTGAAGTCATCTTTAAATTTTTTTGCAGGAATATTTAATTTAACTTTAATATTGAATCTGTCATTATTTTGAATATCGAATAGTAACTTATCTGCATCATAATCGATATCAAAGTTTAAAGTAAAGTGTAAAGGTTTGATGTCAAGTTTTTTCATAAATTTTTCAAAGTTAATAGTTTTGTAGATGTGGTTTAAATATAAGTATAAGCATGCCATGTTGATGGCAACTTTTTTTCTGTTGTTTGCTGAGTATAGTGGTATAAAGTAATGTAATTGAAAAATATGTAGATAGTTCAGTTGAATAAAAAGTACTGTTGTAGATTTGGATAACAAGCCATTAAGAGTTTTGACTAAAACTTTAAAAGAAATAGAGTTTGATTTGTCAAATTCAGAATTAGTTTCAAGAATTAAGTCAGTTAGAAATTTGAGTTTGCTGCTAGCCATTTTGTTAAGTATATAATTAAATGAATATTTAGCAGAAGGTCTGTTATTTGGTTTTGTGTCAGTTGGTTCAATTAAGATTGGTTGATCTAGATTGAAGTTTACAAGATGTGATTTTAGAAATAAGAAAACTTATAAAGCTAGTGGTGTGCTCAATTTACTATGTTGTTGCATTTCAGAAGTAATAGGATAGTTTAAAAACCAGTCAGGTTATTTATTATATTATGTTTTGAGTAGTTTCTTTTTCTTTTTGTTTATCATTTTGTTTTTAATCATTATTATTTGGGTTTTTTTGAATTTTGTTAGTTTTTGTTTGTTTGTTGTCTTTAGAATTATTTATAATTTTGGCTTTCTTAGGTAATTTTGTAAAAAATTTTTTGAAAAGTATTCATTTTTCTTCTGCTGATAATTGTTAGCATTTGATTTTACAGTATAGATTGCATTATTTCTAGTTCATAGGTGTTAAAGGGGTTGGATATTTTAGTTTAAGAGAATGAATGCATTTTGTGTAGGCAGAAAAACTTCTTTTACTAGTTACAAAGGTTAAGGTTTGTAGGTCTAAAGAGTGTTTGCTATCTTTTAGAATAATACATGATATATTCTTAATTTTACATATAATGCAAGTATGTGTATAATGTAAATATGGTTTGAAAGAAACAGAACTTGTAAAGGTTTTCCTAATATCACTACAGAAGGTAGAAAATGAATGAGTGATTTCATGTTTTGGCTAGAATTTGGATCTTGAAAGACTTTTGAGAGACTTAAATAATTTCATATTGAAATCTATTTTCATAAAGTTGAATGAATTTAAAATATTTTTAGAAGTAGATTGTGAATGTACTAAGATAATAATATGTTAAGAGGCAAAGTATATGTGATATTTTTTGCAAAGATAGGTAGTAATAACAGGTTCAGTAGGTTTAACAAAAAAATGAAAGTTATTTTGAGAGTCACATATTGTAGGATTGAAATTGGTAAGTAGAACTTTAAGAGTTTGGATATTGCTATTATAGGTAACAGTGCTGAAACTGTTACTGTATTTGGCAATATAATTATTGAAGTCAAAAAAGTTGGGTTCGATATTAATAATACTTGGCATTGTGTGTAACTATTTTTTTTAGCAATAAATATAAAATTTAAATAGTACAAATTATTTGTGTAATATTGATTTTAAAATTTTTTTTCTAATTTTAAGAGCTATTAGTTTATTTAAGAGTGATTTGTTGATTGTAATATATTTGTAAAAGCTAATTGGATGTTTAGAAAAATTTAATGGATGCCAGAAAAGTGAAATTTCCAGGGCACCTCTGCAGTTTTTCCTAAAATGCCAATGAAAAAACCTGCAAAAACAGGTTTTAGTTTTCACCTTTTTGTTTGTATTTTGGTAAGTTTTGGTTTGTTTAAAATAAATTATATATCAAAATGACCAGCTTGAGGTTCTTGGTATTTTTCTACTAAAAAATAAGATATATTAATTTAGAAAATATATAATAAATAAGCAAAAACCAAAATTTTGGTTTTTAGAACTTTTCTCAATAGCCAAGTGTTGTTGAAACTTGAAACTTAGCTGCCTAGATTGAAAAAAGTAAGCTTAACAATTTTACTTAAGAGTGCAAGTAAGGTTTATTTAGTAAGATTTTGAGAAATAATTAAATGTTTTTTAGCAAAATTTGGTACAAGTGATCTATGAAGAGAGTTACAGAATTGGTCCTGTTATATTAAACCTTATATATAGTATTACAAATTAAAAATTAACAAAATCAATTATACTCAATTTTTGTTATAGTGAATCTTATTAAAAAAGATCTTTTATTATAACAGAATAATTATTTAAAACATTTTAAAAATAGAGAATATGTAAATTATTTTTATATAGTTTAATATATTTTTTAGAATTTTTATATAAAATCAATATATATTACTAATAAAACTTTTTTAAATTACAACTAATTTTTATTAAAATTTTACAAAATATAAATAAAATAATTTATCTATTATGGTAAAATTTTGAACTATTATTATATTTAAAAAATATATACTTATATATATTACAAAATTTTTTCAAATCAGTTCAAAATTCTCTAAAATAGCATGAGATTGTTAAATTTGTTAAATTTAATTAGTTAATTTATGTAATCCTATAAATTAATTTAATTAATAATTTTTATATTTAATCTTTAAAAAGTTATATCTTACTGAGTTTTTAATTAAATTTAATTATTTTACTATCATTAAAATCAGAAAGATCTGTTTTACAAACTTTTTTTATAAATTAATATTAGTTTACTTAGTATAATTTTTTATAAAATTAAATATAAAAAAATATAATTAAGTTTATATCTAATTTTAATATATTATCTTCTATTCTTAAAACTTTTATTACTATATTATATAATATTATAACAGATATTTATTATAACAAATAGAATTTTTCAGGCTAATTATTTTATTATAATAAAGATTGAATGTAGTTGACAACTAATCAATCAAATTTTTTAAATTGAAAAAATGTAATATTTATAACATTACCTATATAATGCATTTATTAGAATAATATTTAGAAGAAAACTGTTTAATTTTTATAAAAAATTAATATAATAAATTGTTAAATTTAAGAATGTGAACCTATTAGATGTAGTTCAAATATTAGAAATAAACAATACTTTTTTAAAAATTTAACAAAGCATTAATTTTAATTGTTCTTTTTTAATTTTAAATAAAGTTATAATATAGTTCTTTTTTATATAATAATCATAAAAATAATAATATTGATTAAATTTTTTTATCATATCTCACTATTTTTTATATTTGATAATGATAAAAAGTTGCAAATTACATAATATATATTTTGTTATCATGTTATTATATTCTTGTTATTCTTTTTTTGAATAAATAATATAATAATCTTTATATATAGATTTGTTGTTTTGATACTATAATTTTATATAATTCTAGATATTACCTTAAAGTTGAAATATTAGTTTTTTTCAAATTTTGGTTTATATTTTTTATAAGTTAATATTTTAAATATATTCTTTATAAAATATTTTTATATAGATAAAAATGCTTTTCAAAATTGTGAGTTAATGCATTTATCTGAACAAATACTTAATAATGAATTATTTTTTTGATCATTTGTGAAATGCAAAATTTTTATCTTGGTCAATTACAAAATCTAAAAAATTAATATTTATATTTTTTTAAGTAGAAGTAAGAAACTTATTAATTGTATATACACATCACTCTTTCTAACAATCATTTGAAACAAACTTTCCAAAAAGCTGAACTACAAAAAATAATATAGTTAATATATAAACTTTATGAAAACCTTTTTGGAGTATTGTATACACATTGTTGGACATTGAAATAGAGTTGAAAAAGAGTCACAGCCTTGTGGTGACAGTTTAAAGAACACTCTAGGACTATAGAAGAAGTAGTTGGTGAAAGCCAAGGTTCTTCATTAAGTAAACAAC
>CAJVQA010011856.1:0-10458 GCA_910591915.1 Cetraspora pellucida
TTAGTTAGAGTATATTTCTCTATCTAATTACATGTATATGTCTAACCGATTTGACCCGGGTTAAAAATCGAAGACACGGTTGACCCGTTTTGATTCGGTTCATCCAGTTGAGTGTTATCCGGTTCTAAACTCTAGTTTTTCACCAGTTTTTGGGAGAATTTGGTTTATCTTTTTTTTTTTTTTTAAATGGAAACAGTTACTAGTTATGACGAATATAGAAAAAAGAAATTTGACTGCCAAATTATAGCAGACAGTAGGATTTCGAATGATATCACAATACATTTCCAAAGTGTAAATGGCAGATAAAAGAAATATCAAACAATTAATAAATAAATTCTAAAACAGAGCACATAAAAATAATATTAACCAACAATATTAATTAAATAATAGTGAACCAAACTTTTTGAAAACAAAGGTTATTAAAAAACATTTGTTTCTGAAAAAAAACTATATTTTTTTTTATTTTTTTATTTATATAATATTAAAGTAGAAACTTTGTAAAAAATAAAAAAGAATTTCTATACTAAAGATTTTAAATTACATTTATGTTATTTAGTTAAGAATATTATTTTTAAAGACACCCAATGTGACATTATGTTTTCCATTTTCTAATAAATGCTATAGTTGATTATTTCAAATCAATTTTTAGCTAAAACAGGTTAAAAAAACTTAAGATGTTTGTTCTATTATTATATAAAGTAGAAAGTTAGTAAATAATCTTGAAAATGTTATTTTTTAATAGCAGAAGAATTGTTAGCAGTTTGAATTATAGTTAAATTTATATTAAATAATGAAGTTATAATAATTAAAGAGAATTTGGTATGTTTGTTTTTAGAAATAATATTGTAGATAGCTTTTTATTAATGTTATACATTGTTCTATAAAAATCAGATTTTATTAAAAAACTAAAATAAGAGATTATTAAACAAGTTTATAAAAAAGAATATAGAAAATATAGATTTTATAGCTTAGTAGTTAAGCTTCATACTCTTATAGTTTAGGTTAATAGTTTAAGTCTAGCTAGAAGCAAATTAAGTTTTTAGTTTCTGTAATTTAAAAAAAGATCAGTAATTAAATACAGAGTTCTGTGAACAAAAACCAAGTGCAATACATAACTAAAATAAAAATTTATAAAAAAAAATTGATTTTATAAAATGTAAACACTATATGTAATAGCAGCATTACAAAAGATTCTGTTATACAAGAAGTTATGCAAATAAGTTCTTCAGAAATAATATTTTTGTATTTAACTTGTAAAGTACTTAATTAAGAGGATAATACTATATGATATAAGCTAAAATGATAAAAAAAAATAGTAAATACAAAAAAGATCTGTAATAAAAGATTAACTATTCCAAGATTAAAAGTACTTTTGGCATTGTAGAATGTCTTGATATAGAAAATAGTTAAAATATATAAAAAATATAATCTGTTCTACATATTTAAAAATAACAAATTAACAATATTTTATTAATTTTCATATTAACTCTTTCTAATGATCATCTGGACCAAACTTTTCAAAATGCTGAACTATAGAAAAACAATATAGTTTAATATATTAAACTTTATAAAAACTTCTCTGAACTACTGGGCATGCATAGTAGGCATTGAAATAAAGTTGAAAAAGAAGCTATTACTTTGTGATAATGGTTTAAAGGAGCTTTGAAACTATAGAAAAAGTGGTTGGTAAAAGTTGAAAGTCTCTTATACAGTAAACAACAGTATTGAATATATTAGTTCTATATAATTATAAAACTTATAAGGAACTTTCAGAAAGGTTAAGCACTCACAAAAGTTATAGTTTGGTTCACTTTATACTTTCTTTTTTTTTCAAAGAAAATTTTGTAAAAAGTAGATGATTCAGTTTATTCTTTTCAAAAGATCAACATGTAAAACACCAAAACAGTTAACAATATTTATTTCTTAATCAAGATTGTGTAAACGATACAGCAATACAAACATGACTTATATATATGTTTCAAACTGCTGAAACTCTGTAAAATACTGTCTTTAGACTAACTAGTATCTTATGCTAACTCTCTACATTCAAATTGAAGTTTTATCCTATATGATTTTTGTTAAATATTCTAGTAAATAGAAAAATAGTAAAGTTATTTCTATTTAGTATAGTTTATAATTTTTAAAAGCCCAATACAGGCTTATAATTGTGATCATCTAATAGTCATATGGCAAGAATTGCATATATCTTTTCTTTTTTTTATTTCTCTTCTTTTTCTCTTTTATTTCTTGTATTTGTATCTTTTATTGTCTACTTCTATATCTCTGTTTTTTTTCTATATAAGTTTTTTTATTTTTGTTCACTTCTCTATGAGAAGATGTTATCAGATTAGCAATATTCTATTATAGAATGATAGTCAGATGTGGCTTCTAATATACTCTAATTTTTTTTGAAGTTAGACAGTTAGTGTAGGCAGATTGCTCATAAAGACTTATAGAAGCACCTGCGAAATGTTGGGTCAAAATTTATAAACTAATTTGTATGTAATACAAAAATACATAATTAAGATGCCTAGTAAGACTGCTCAAGTAAAGGAAAAAAAATAAAAGTACTAAATTAAAGTTTTAATTACACTTATATAAGAATTTATAATAATATAAAGAAGAATATACTAATATAAATACTATACTAAAAAGTATAGTAACCTAGTAAAGTAGTCAGGTTGTCAATTCTTTAAGTGGTAGATTGGATGTTTAAATCTTATCAACAGCAAAAATTTAGATAATTACCTATGTAATATTCATATTATGACAACTGTTACTAATGATTAAGTTAGAATATTTGTAATAGCAATCATATCAATATAACTAACAGGTCATAAGGTATCTGTGCAATATTGAAGTTATATAGAAGAATGCAAACTAACAACTAAGCAGTACAAATACTAAATAAGTTCTTATAATTATATAAATCTGTTGAAATTGTGTAATAAGAAGTTCATTTAGAAAGATCTGAATAGAGAAGTAGCCAGATTTTTGACAGTACTACTGTAAAGGCTAGACTATTAAAAACAGATACTAAGGTCTTAGTAATTAGACAAACAAGAACCTTTAAGTTAGAAGTCTTGAAGATACTATCAACCAGATCATTGAAATAAACTGAAAGAAAAAGATATTAGACTAATCTAATATTTTAATAAACTAATTATAGTCTTATATAGATTATCTGAATTGAGAGTTTAGTGAAATTTAGAGATATACTAAAGTACTAAGAATATGCTATAAAGTAGATGCTAGAGTCTAAGTAAACTCTACAAGAGCATAATAGTTTAATAGTTAAGCCCTAATTGTAAGTATTGATTCTGTTATAGCAATATTTAAGTTAGCTATAAAAATATATATAAAAGGCTTTAGAAGTTTATCTTAAAAATAAATAGTTCTAAAATTGAGACAATGATCTGGACATTTGAGTATGACTCAGTAAGTTAATATAAGTTATAGATTCAAAGAGTTTAAAGTAAAACACTCAAGCAAAAATGTTAGTTATAACAATTAGTAAGAAATTTTTAGGTGGACTTCTTAAATAGGTAATATAGAAAAGTTATATATATAGTTAATTGTATATTTTTTTGTAATGATTTATAAATCACATTACTAAGAAGTTATTAATAAAAGTCAAAAAAACAAAGTTACCTTAATGCTAAAAAATAATTAAATAAATATTATATTAATCAAGTTAAGATATTTCAAATTAAAAGTAATAATAATATTATAATTGTTAATAGCTAAAAAAGATAACTTAAAAATAAGTTTTAATTAATATTATAAAAAAAAGTATTTAAGAACCAAAATAGCTACAAAATTTATTAACAATAATACTAAGACCAAAAAGACACAAATCAGTAGTATGTACAACAACCTTGCTGACCAACTAGCATAAAACCATTATAACCTACCATATCTAACTTTTATGTCATACAATATTTATAATTTATCTTATATTCTAAATCTTGAAAACTTCTCTTTAGAATTACCTATTCATCACAGTATTTGTACAATCTGTTTTGCACATATTTATGCTTTATGAACAATACAAAACCAATTTCAAAAGTGGAACAAAATCTTCAACTAAATTAATTAGCAAGCTACTTGGCTATATATTAACAATAATCAAAAAATCTCAAACTTTTCATATAGCTTCTAATTTTCTGCTCTTAAATTTTTTAGAATTAAAATCCTACTTGATGATCTTCCTACTCCACATACTCTACACAAATGATATCACTCATATCTACCAACTTGTCACCAATGCCATAAAACCAGTTCTTACCTTCATTGGATAATATATCCATCTGATCAACTGCTATACAACCTTATCGACAGTTCATTACAACATGCTCTAAACACAAACATACTCATTCATTACAACATGCTCTAAACACAAATATACTCGATATCACTTCTGAAACTATAATTGAACTTTACTGCTAAATTAAACAACTGTATTGTATGATTATACACAACATAATAGACCTATCATCAGTCTTTTTAACTCTATTAGACCTAATGCCAAATGAAATTATTTCTATTGTCTCAAACCTATCATCTAAAAAAATAACTATAACACTTATTATAAAGTTTTTACTTTATCTTAACCAACAAGTATATCATAAAATTTGGATTCCTTACTATATTTCAAGATCAACAGCTTATCCTTCCACTTTTAATCCACCTTCTAATCTTACTTCATATTCACATCAATCTTTTCTTTCTAATTCAATTCATTCTAAAATTAATTCCTGGTATATACAATAAATAAAATACCAAACTAACCTTTCATATATTATTACAAACACCCAAATCTAGGTAAGCCTTGGTCACTTCTGTTGGTTTAGGTCATAGATAAACTAGTTTGAGCTTCTAGTCTTTTTATAATATTTTTAAAAGTAAATTTATGCTTTATGTAAAAATTTCAAATAAATATTCAATAAAGATAGAGGCATAGCCTTACTATTAATATTAAAAAAAAAAAAAAAAACAAATTAGTAGTAACAACAAAGACTTAGCTTAAGATACATATTACTAATATCTGTATTAAAAAGTTAGTAGTAACAAAACTTTAGATTGAGAAATATATTATAAGATGTTATTCTAACAAACTAAAAATAATAGTTTATAAAAAATAAATAACTTAGTAAACTAATTTATAAGTTATTTAAATAGGTTATAAGACATAAAGAGAATATACAAGTTATTCAATATAGATAAATATAAAACAAAATTTAGATTAAATCTAAATAAGATACAATACAAAACTCTAATAAAAGAGGTGTGGTAACTTAGTGAAATAGATAAGTTGTTAACTTTTCAAGTAGTAGATTAAGTATTTAAAACTTATTAACAGTAAAAATTTAAACAATTATCTATATAATATTTATATTATAGCAACTATTTTTAATAATTAAGTTAAGATACTTGTAATTATAATTATACTAGTATAATTAATAAATTATAAGATATCTATGTAACTAATTATATAAAACTGGCATCAGATAATGCAAACTCTAGATAAGTTCTTGTAATTATATAAATCTATAAAAATTAGAAAACAAAAAGTTTATTTGAAAAGACTTAAGCAGAAAGGTAATTCAGATCTTTAATAAAACTATTGTAAAAACTAAACTTATAAAACAGATATCAATATAAAGAGCTGAATAAGAGGACACAAATTGCTAACTCTTTCTGATAATTAATTGTACCAAAACTCTGCTAAAGAAAATTTTTAATTTTTTTTAACAATTTATATTTAAATACATTCTAAAAACCAAATAAAATAGTTCTTTACTTAAATTTATATATACTTTTAAAATTTTATATCAATAACTTAAATATTAAATAAATTAATTAACTATTTGTTAAAATATACTTAAAATGCTTGTACTCAAATTTGGCTTAGAAAACTTGTCTTGCTTACTAAGACAAAGTTGTTCAGCTTACCTCAGGCTTCATTTTGATATAAGTTTTATTTAAAATGGTTAAAAATTAACTATTTTATAAGCAAAATCCTCTAAACAGCTATTTTCTTTAAAATTTTTCTAAAAAATTGTTCTTTTAGTCTTACTTTCTCCAAATCTGAACTTTAAACATATTTTAAAACACAAATAATTACAAATTTGTACTCATTCTAAAATTATACAATTTTGTATATACTTTATTCTATTTTAGTAAAAGTTATACAAGTCTCATACTGTACTACAAGCTACACAAGCCTTAGCCATACCAGCCTCACTACACTAGCTACAAAAAAGTATCATAAGGAATATAACATTACATAAACTAAATTTTACTTTCTTCTAAAGCTGTCATCAATCTCTTTAATATAATTATAAAAATAGCAAGCCAAAATGCCTACCTTAACTACTATTAAACCTGATTCTTATGATCTTGACTATTATTATAACAAATATTCAGATCAATTTGGTATTAGTACCAAAGAATCTAATCTACTCACTCTATACATCTTACCTAAAAATGTTAATTTATTAAAATGCAAAGCTAATAAACAACAACTTTACTTTAAAATGCCAATATAACCTATTGTATCAACCTGCCTTTGCAGCAAATTTTATATCAACTTTAGCTCCAAACACTACAAAATTACTCATACAACACCTCTTCACCAATCCTTAAATTTAACTGCAATGAATATTTCTCTAACTACAGTTATTTCTAAAAATCATTTTAACAACATTGTTGACAAACTACCCAAATATCCTATTACTAAATAACAACAAAATCTTCAATCAACATCACAAATTTTATCATTTTCTTTTTATACAGACAAATCATTAGTAGTTATTGTCCTATATTCTCAATATTAGCAAAATTTATATACAGATATAAATTAATATATAACAGATAATTGATATATATCATTTAAAATATATCGATATATATTGATAAAAGTGTTATATATTGATTATTATCTAAAATTAATAAACTTCAATAATCAGATTATTATCAATATATAGCAAATAATCAATATATATTGTTTTAAAAATAACAATATATATCAACTATTTGCTATATATTGATAATAATCTGATTATTAAAGTTTATTATAATGCATTATATATTGATACATATCATAATTGATAAATTTGATAATCTTATGTTTATTACTATTTGTATTGATGTAATATATATTCACTTTAAATTATATATACTTAAATTAATTAGAGTGACATAAATTAATTAAAAACATTAAATGTATTTATTTTAAATTAATATCAGAATATAAAAAAGTTCACTAGTTATTCATTTGCTTTATTAAATCTTGTGACTATACGAATAGTTCTATCTATGTTCTCTAACAGTATGCAACTATAGTATTTGAGCAGTTTTAATTTTGAACAACCCTATAATTCATCATCTTTCTTATACTAGCAGACTAAGATGAGTTCAAGTAGTTCTTTACTTATCTCTTTATAAAACTTGAATATTAATAGTACCTTAAAAGACAATCAAAATTAGTTACATATTACTCTCGAAGTTAGTAAAAATGAATGTATACTTTAACTTCAAAAGTTATTTTGTTTTTATCATTATTAATCAATTTAATAATTATTTATTAATACTTATCAGTAGACCTATGAATAAAATATAATCAATACTTACTAGGCTATACCAAGTAATTTTACTTTCTTTATCACAATCACTTATAATAATATTAAAAAATACTAGCTTATTATGAAAACTTGAAATAGCACAAATTATATTAGTACTTTTTAAGGTAGCAGAAGAAAACAATTCTATATGATGATTTTCATAAAGAAACATGATTGATTTCTTTTTTAAAAATTTATTAAAACTATTTAATAAGTTTTGAAAGTTTTCAATTTGTAGCGAGTCCAAATTATTTTTGTTTTTTTTAAAGAAATTATTTAGACCTTCTAAACTAAGTGTCCACAAAGATTGTCCAAACACTTTTGCTCAGCAATATTTCTTTTAAGCTTCTTTTTTAGTTAATTTCTGCTATTGAACCTAATAATAACAATTATTCACTGATTAAAAAAAATATTAAACAATTTTTGTAATATAGAGAGTATATGCTTTATATTACAAGTATTATTTAATTGAAATCTTATTTTTTTTTTAACTAGTGTTTAGCAATAGTTATCGATTAGTTACAATATATATAACTTACTGTTCTTAAAATTTGTTTCATATAATCCTTTTTATTTGATATACAATAAGGTCTTTTTATATAATTTTTATGAAGAGTTTCATAAATCTCAGTAGTCATACTATTTATTGACTTATATTTGTAAATTGCAGATATTAGATAATAACACCTAACATAAAGCTTTGGAAGTTGAAGACCAATTGGATTGTATTTTGAAAAAATTTCAACAAACTCTTTAATCTAATCCATAATAAAAGTCTATAAATTTAATTAAAAGTAATTAGGTTAGTAAAAAGGATAATGATTTATTCATATCTGAAGTTGGTTATATGAATCATAAATAAATGAATCTTTATGGGTGGCAATATACATTTGAAAGAATTTGTAATAAACTTAGCATAACTGTTTATTACTAATTTCTGGTCTTTTATAATCCTCATATAGGTTATTAAGAGCAAAAATGATTATTTTCATTATATTCTGCAATTCTTCAGCTGTTATGCATATTAAATCTATGCTCTTCATTATTTTAAGAGCTTTATATTGAGGTATTAATGTCAATCATCTTTCAAAGGTTTGTAACATATAGCCTCCACATTGTTCAAATAAAAGCTTTTTAGTATAATCTAGTATATATTTAAAGAAGCCAAAGTTCAAAGTATGCATTCAATCAGATATGATAGCATTATATATATTGAAGTTACTATAATTCTTATTAGTTATAAATTACATTTTTATTAATAAAATTATTGAAAGCAGACATGGCATTATTTTAAATTTTGTCCTAATTAAGCTTAATTTAGATAAAATTTGAAATAACACTCAAATCTGCTATTTCGATAATTTATAATAAATAAAACACTTAATAGTTTCTTACTTTAAGTCCCAAAATGCATTTGTCTTAGAATGAATTGAATAATTAGGATTATTGTCACTATATATCGCTTGCCTTATAATATTTGGAGTTTTTGGAATTATATTTGTTAAATTTATATCATTCAACTCATCCCTTGATACCAAGCATTTTGGATATGGTTTTCTGGAGAAAGATGGTTGATAAATATTTACAAACTTGTGTGCTTCAGCTAAGTTGACAATAATAATTAATATTCATAAGATGAAGGTGATTATATTTTCACATATAATGAAATAAAGTTTCAGTTCTTCAATAATAGGCTTGAGAAGGATTGATATATATTCCTAAAAAACTTCCCTTTGCAGTTTGTGAAAGTTATCAGTTTGCTTCATTTTAAAATTCTTGGCTTTTAAAATTGAAAGATATCTGACCAATGCCTTAGATTCTGGTTTGTTTCTTTGATGATTTGGGATGTTGCCAAGGAACAAAAATATAAGATGCTTTAAAAACTTTCCTATATAGTCTAGGGTTGTAGCATCTGAATAAAGAATAAGTGATAATATATGTTGTCCAAGAAGTAATGCTGATTCTTCTTACTTCTACTAATTATTATAGAATTGTTTCTCAAAAACTTAATATTCTACATTTCTTCTTACTTCTATTTTATCTTCATATTAAAAAACCAGTAACTAATTAATACTATCGATTATTAATAAAGACTTGATAATCTTTATTAATGATCGATAAAAAAATGTATACCTAATGTTTTTAAATATTTTAATAGTAACTTTTTTAAACATTATATAGAAAACAATAGAATCATCAAGAAATTCCTTTCTGGCTTTGGTTGTTAGTAAAAGTAGCAAAATATCCAAATTGGAGAATTTGTTGAAGAAATTTATAAAAGCATCACCAACTAAATTTAATAGATAATACTTATTAATTATCTTTATAAACTCTTGATAAGCATCATTAGGCCATTCAACTCTTGGTAGATGATGCAAGTTATAAAAAGCAGCATCAAATGAAGCTTCTTTATAGTCTTTAGAATTATCTTCATCAAACTTAGTTTTTGGATGCTGCAATTTATTGATAACATCAAACAATGCATCTCTATAGTCTTTAGGATCATTTTCATTATTTATCAAAAAAGACATAGTATCTGTTTCAAGGCATTCTGTTTCCATAAAAGAATGCTTATCTGAACTTAATTTAGATTAAGATAATATTAAGATATTTTCACTTTATATAAAATATAATTGATATATATTGTTTTACAACTATTATAAATTTACTTTTACATATTGTTTTAAAATAACAACTGGACCTGCGGGTCGATAGCGAAGTGGTTACGCTCCCAGGTTACCAATCGCAAGGTTGCTGGTTCAAGTCCAATGGGGGACGAAAAACTGAGTTAGGACTACGATTGTTGATTAACCACAGCAGGTGATGCTCTATG
>CAJVQA010011857.1:0-10457 GCA_910591915.1 Cetraspora pellucida
TTTTTACTTATACATTTATATCCAATTGATATACCCATGTATTATTATATTTTCCTACTTGATATTATATAAATAAAAAAAAAAAAAAAAAAAAAAAAAAAAAAATAAAGTTTTACTACAAAATATAGTCTTTAATACAAAAAAAAATTATATTATTAAACATGTCAAGTTATCTTTTTAATTATCTATGTTTTTTGATATTTTATTTATTTTTCATATACCTTCTGTTAGATATACTCTTTGGCAGTCTTGTATTATTCTTAGTTTTGTTAACTATCTAAGATTGTCTTGTCTATTTAGTCTTGCTAATAGACCATTTACTTGTTTTATTACTAACTTTTGTTATAGTGTTCTATAGCTTCTGAGATCTTTATATTCTATTATTCAATTTTTCAATATTCTTTACAAGTTGCTTTTCTGTTTTGTCAAACTTATTATTAGTTGATATATTTTACTTATACTTCTTTTTAATATCTTTGTTAGTTGAAACATATAACTTAATTTGGATATTATTACTATATTATTAATATATACAATCTGACTTATTATTATTTTTTTGTATTTAAGATCTTTTATTATTTGGCTTATTATTCTTTTTGCCTTTTTCTTTATTAGTACTTTATGCATTCTGTTATTTAGTCATATTTCTAATAAGTAAACTATTTTATTTTTTGGTTCTTCTTTTATTTTGCTTTTTTCAAATATTATTTCTTTTTCTTCTTTCTTAACTTTTATATTCATTATTAGCAGCTTTAATTTAGTCACATTTATCTCTATATTATTTATTTTTTTTATTTTTTTTTCTTTTAAGTAGTCATGCTAGTATTTTATTAAGATTTTAAAATTACATTTGTAATTATATAAATATTCTTAACATCTAAGTCTAACATTACCTAACTACTCTAATAATACTTAAGTGTAATCTGCTACATTACTTTAAACAGAAATAAGCTGCTTGTTTAACTACCTAAAGTTCATAATAAAAGGATCTTCTTTCTTTTATAACAAGCTCTAAAATTGTTTTTTATACTTTTTTTTTAATTTGTTTTTTTTTTCACTTTCTTTTTTCTTTCTTCTATTCTTTGCTAATTTGGTTTTTCTTTTTTTACTTAATGTTTTTTTTTTTTTTTTTTCTTTTTATTTTATCTATTATTCCTTTATTTTTCTCATATTTATTAATTTTTTTATATCATATTTTTTATACTTGTTTATAAAATATATCTAGGCCATTCTTGCTATTATATTTATAAACTGCTGCCTTGATTTTGTGCTTAGAAGCTGCCTTAGTCTGTCTTGTGTTTCTTTTAGAATAAGGCCTTTAATTAGTACTTCTTTTATTTTAACTTTTTTGCTTTTGTTTTTCCAAAAAACACTATATATAATACATATAGAAAGACCTAAACTTTTTCTTCTTTTTTTAGTTCTTTTTAGACTATTGTAATAGTTACTTTCTGAATTCTTTTTCAAAGATTCTTTTGTCTCTTACATGTTGCCAAGTGTCTTGTATTTTTTTTGATTTATCTTGACATATTTGACATTCTATTGTTGTGTATACATCTGGTCTTCTTCTGTTAAGTTTTTTTAAAATTAGAAGTTTGTCTGTTATACACTTTATAAATGCACTTCTTTTGGTACTATTTTTTCTTATTGTGTAGTATACTCCTTTAGTTATCTTTAGTTTTTTTCAAAAGTATGTTCAATTATAAATCATTACTTCTAATTCTGGTTCTAGTTCTTTAATTGCTTTTATTTCTTTCTATTCTGCTTCTAATTTTGCATTCATTATTAACTTACAAAGCAATCTTGCTAGTATATCAGTATGTTTGTTTTTCTACTCTAGGCAGTACTCTATCTTTTTACAACTGATTTCTTTGACCTATATTATTCTTTTATTTGTTGCATATTTTTTTACTAAACTATTAACTTTATCATTCTATTTGAATGTTTTTTGCCATAATAAGATTTCTAATTTTTATTATCTATATTGTATTCTTCTTCTTGAGAATCTTATTTCTGTTTGCTTGTTCTAAACCTTTACTAATATTCTTTATTGTAGCATTACTATCTGTATATATTTCTTTTCATTTTTTTTTGGTACTGTTAAGATTGTTATTCATATTACTATTAACTTTGCTATAGTTAATGTTTGCTATTCTTCTAAACTGAATGCTAACTTCTCTTTTGACCATTCTTGTGTTTTATTTATTTGCACTCACTCTATATCTATATTATTTTTAATTCTTGTGTTTTCTTTAGTTTTCAAATTTGCTGTTTCATCTATATATATTATATACTTGTTTTTGTTTCTCATTATGTTTCTTTTCAAAACTTTTATTATTTTTTGACTAATATTCTCTTTTAAATTTTGTTATTTAATCACTTCTACTTCTAGCTCTTCTATTATTCTTAGTTCTTCAAATTTCTGTTCTTCAATTATTAATTTGTTTGTCTTTATTGTTTCTGTTATTTGGTCTATTGCTATTTTGTTTTTGTTGCTGTCTTTTTTTATCAATATGTCTAAAATTATATTGATTTTGTTATTTATTTTTATTTACTGCTGACAGCTATCTTCTAGATATTTTTTTTTCTTTATACAACCTTTGTATCTGTTAATTTTGACAGCTAGTTCATTTTTTTTATTTTGCATTTGCTAATGTTTTACTAATATTTTTTCTTTTTTTTAACTATTTTTTCTAATTGTTAATGATTTTATACATTATGCATTACTTATTCTTTTCTTCTTTTATCTTCTAAAATATACTTCTATCTTATTTGCATTGCTCAAATATTTTATCTGTTTGTTCTAAAATGCATTTTAACTTCTTTGTTTTCTGATCTATTGAGCACTTTTAGTTTTATCACTTTAAACTACTCTGCTTTTTTTTTTTTACTTAATAGACTTTTGTAACTTTTTAGCTATTGTCATATAATTAATTTCTCTTCTTTTGTATTAAGCAGCTGATTTAGATATATTAAGTCTGCTTTATTTATTCTAGTTTTACTTTTTTTTCATAATCATGTATCTATGAGTTATTTTTTTTGTTCTATATCTAAGTATTTTCATAAAGTACTTTTTGTTCTTATATTTATATTAAGCTTTTTTGTTTTTAATAATGTTAGACAAGCTAAGTTACTTTTTTAACTTTTTATATCTTCTGATATTTCTTTTATTTTTTATATATCTTCTGTTAAACTTGCTTTTTGACAGTCTTGTATTATTCTTAATTTTGTTAATTATATAAGACTATCTAATTTGTTTAGTCTTGCTAATAGGCTACTTATTTGCTTCATTAATAATTTCTATTATAATGTTCTACAGCTTCCAATATCTTGTGTTCTATTATGCAGTTTTCTAATATTCTTTGCAGATTGCTCTTTTGTTTTGCCAAACTTATTATTGGTTGATGTATTTCACTTATACTTTTTTTTAACATTTTTGTTAATTGCAGCATATATGGTATTATTACTATATTGTTTATATACACAATCTGATTTATAGTTATTTTTTTATATCTGAGGTCTTTTATTTTTTGGCTAATTATTTCTTTAGCTTTTTTCTTTACTAACACTTCACTTATTCTATTATTTAGCCATATTCCTAGTAAGTAGACTATCTTGTTTTTTGTTTCTTCTATTATTTTGCTTTTTCCAAAGATCACTCCTCTTTCTTCTTTTTTTACTTTTGTATTCATTATTAGCAACTTTAATTTGGATCTGTTTATTTTTATATCATTCATCATAAAGAATTTTTTTGTTATTTTTAAAATCTCTATTAGCTGTTCTTTATTATTTGTTATCTATATTGTATTATCTGCATATGCAATAGCTGCTTGGTAATACTTTGTGTTATTGCTGCATTGCATGCCTCTTTTTATTTGCTACTCTACTGTATAATCTAAGTCTTTATCTTCTTGTACTTTTTTTAATAGTGGATTATAAAAAAGCCACCATATTAATAAAGATATTACTTTATCTTAATTAATACCATCTTCTGTTATTATTCCTTTTGTTAGACTATAAGCTGTAATAATTTTAAGTTGTCTCTTATAAAACAGGTTCAAAATGGATTTCATTATTTTTTTAGGTACTTTAACTCTTTGTAATGCTAATTCTAAACTCTTAAGTAGAACTAAGTCAAATGCTTTTTTCATATCTTGCAAAAGTATCCAAACTTCTTTATTCTTCTTTTTTATTTCTTTTATTATTATATCAAGAATGTGTACTGGCTGTTCTGTCAAGTTGCCTAAAAGGCTTGTATAGTTTGGTTCTTTAAGTATTTCTTTTTCTATAAACACTTTGGCAAGCCTTTTTGTTATTACTTTTGTTACAACTTTTCTAAAAATTTTTATTAATACTATTGGTTAAATATTGTTTAAATATATTCTTATTTAACATCTTTTGGTATTGGGTACATCTGTACTATCTTCTATTTGGTCAGTATCTCTTTTACTTTTAAATATAGATCTGCAAAGCCTTTAAATACTTCTTGTATTTTCTTTTCTAATTACTTTATCAAAATATAACTTATATCTGATATGCCTAAAGCTGTTCTTATTTTTAGTTCTCTTAGTACTTCTTCTTATTCTTTTTTTTTTTAATTTCTTTTCCAACTTCTGTATACTATTTCATTTTTGATGTTTTCTTACAGTTTATATATTTCCTTCCACTTTTTTGATATTTCTTCTAATTTAGTATTTCTTTTCTAAATTGTTTCTTGTAATGTTCTGCTACATTCACTCTAATATCTTCTGAACTTATCAGCAGATTTGTTTTTTCTTCTACTTGTTTGATAAATTTGTCAAGTACTATTTCTTATAAGGTCTATTTAGAAGACTAGTTATTATCTTTTTTTAGTCTGTTTTAATTATTTTACATCTTTTATTTATGTTTTCTTTTATTTGTTTTTTTTGTATTCATTCTTAATCTTTTTTCTTTCTGATAATAGCTTTTTCTAACCTTTCATATTTTCTATCTATGTGTTTCACTATTGCCTTTGTAACCTTGATAATTTTATACTAATTTTCTTATTTAGCATTTTTAATTGTTTATTTACTTTAGTTTTTTCTTTTTTTGTTACTATTTAGGTTCTTCTTATTTTTGTATATTTAATTAATTTTTGAAACTTAACAATATTTCTTTTTTGTTGTTGTTTTCTTCAACTACTTCTTCTGTTTGTTATTATATTATATACTTTTTTCTTGAGTATATGTTTACTTGCTATTGTAATAATTGCTTTTTTTATTATATTCTATATATTGTTTATTTTCTCTGCTCTGCTTTCTTTATTTTGTTTTTTTTTGTATATGTCTTTTGATACCTTTTTTATTTTTAATCAGTTTTGCAGCTTTTGTACATAATTTTCCCAGTCTTCTGATTTTGGTTAGTCATATAAGTATACTGTTTTGACTATCTGTTTCTTTTAACATCTGATTTGCTTTTTTTTTGCTATTATATACTTGATTTATACTTTAGCCATTACTATTCTATAGTTACTCTCTATAATCTTTTTTACTTCTTTGATTTCTGCCTTTTGTAAACCTAAAACTAATTTTTTTGATATTTATATATAATCAATTTTTGTTGCTACTTCTTTATTAGACCATGTATATTGTTAACTTGTCAGATTTATGTTTTTATATATATCTCTAAAATCTTGTTTCTTTAGCCAATTGAATATTGATAGCCTTTTGTAATTTATTGTTTGTAGATGTTGTCTGTCTAAAATATTGTCTACTGTATAATTAAAATTATTTATTACAATAATTTGTGTTTGTCTTTTTCTCTTCGAGATCATTTCTACAATTTTTGGCTGAATGGTTTTCTTTACTACTTTATTATTTAGTAGTATATAGACTATAATCATTACTAACTCCAATTGTTTAAAGTATAGTATGTTATTTTTATTATATATTAACTTATTTTCTTTATTGCACTTATATACTTTTCTTATTATTCATTAATCATAATTCTAATGTCTAAATCTTTTTTTTTATCCTCTGCTGCATTTGTTCAAAATCCTATATATCTTTTGTTTGCTGCATATGTTGGAAATTTCTTTTCTCTTTTTGTAAGATTTGTTTCTGTAATTTCTAATATTGTGATTTCTTCTTCTTTTGCTCAACTAAGCAGTTTTCTAATTTTTAAACTTTGGTTTTGAGTTCATTCATATTGTAATATGCCAATTTTATTTCTTTTTTATTCTTTTTTTTATTTTTCTATTTAGTGATCTTTGTTTTGTCTTTGTACTTTTAAATTCTTTTTCTTTTCTACTGCATGTTTCTTCTTTTTGACAAGAAGTCTCTGTTTCTTATCTTTCTTTAAACATTACTTTTTACTTCACAAGAACTCCTCAATCTTTTTGTTTATATTTATTGATTTAACTGTGACACTTTTAAAAATAATTGGCCAGACAACTTCTTGTATCTAGCTGCATTTTCTTTATTCTGTCTAGTCTGTTCAAAATTTAATATAAAACATCTTCTACTTATACTGTCTTTACTTTGATCTTGCAGAACTGCTTTGGTTTTTTTTTTTTTGAAAATCATCTCTTATTTCTATATTGTTATTTTTGTCTTTTAATTATTCTTCTATATTTTGTGTTTAGAGGTCCAAACCTATTTTATTATATCTGTTATTTGGTTTTTCTTGTTTTATATTTCTAATTCTTGATATCTCTTATCCTTTATTATCTATTTTTGATATTTCTTGTTTTTTGCCTCTTGACTTATCTCTTTTTTGTACTTTTTTCTTCTAGAGTTTTTTTAACTTATTTAGTAGTTATTGTACTATATTGGTGTTGTTTGGATTTTTTTAGCTGCTAGAGCATTTGCAAAGATAATTATTACAAACTTCTTTTGGTTTTTATTTCTGTTGTATAGAATGTATTCTGCTTTTGCACTCTTGTTTTTTAAACATCATAGTAGAAGCATTTTTGAAACTCCTTTTAGAATATTTAACAATTTAGCTATATACTGTTCTTGCTTATCTTTATGATTATAATTTTTATTCCTATCTGTTATATATGCTAATTTGTTGTTGCCAAGTAGCAAAACCTACAAAATGTTTTCTTCTTTCTTTAAGCTTGCTACTATTACTGCTAATGCCTTGTATAATGATCTCTTAACTCATATAATCTTTAAGTCTTTGAATTTTCTGCATATATATTTTATCTTTTTTTCATTAATATTTGATATTGTTACTTATTTTTCTTTATATAGCTTCTTTTCTTCTTTTTTCTTTTCAAAGTTTTCTATTAAGATGCTTTCTTTTGTAAAGTCTTTTTTCTTTTTTTTGATTTTTTACTTTTCTTATTCTTTTTGTTTTTTTATCCTTTCTTATTTGCTTTATATTTTCTTCTTTTAGTGTTATGTTTCTCTTACTATTCTGTTTTTTAACTTTTACTCTTATTCTTTTTTGGAATAAGTTTAAGCTATTTATCTTCTTTTTTTCTAATTCTGTTTATTGCTGCATCTTTGCTATATTCACAATTAAAATCTACTTCTATCCAATTGGTTTTATTCTTGAATACTTTTTTTATTATTTTAATATAATGATTATTTCCTAAGATTTATTAGATGTACTTTACTTTTTTTTTTTAAATTCATATAACAAAGTATATGTTGGTATATTTGCCTTAAAAGATCTATTCTTGTTATATATTCTGTTTTTTGATGACTATTAGCTATGCTCAATTGTACTTACAAGAAATAAGACATTAGTTTCTTTATTGGTTAATTCTTCTTCTTGTTCTTTTAGTTTTATGTTTGTGTCTTTACTGCTTTTCTCTGTTCTTTGTAATATATTGCTTGTTAGCATTTTAGATTTGCTAGCAGTTTGGCTTGTTTGATAATATAATATAGTAATGCTAAGACTTTTCATTTGTTCTTTTAGTATTATCAGTTCTTGCTTTACATCTCTAGAGCTGTTTCCTTTCATTAGATGTTGTTTCTCAATAGTAGTAGCTTGGCTTTCTTTAGTTTTGAATTGCTTTTTTATTTTTTGTTTTTATTTTTTTTCGGTATGTTACTTCTTTGTTTATATTTGTATTATATTTAAAAAAGCCTAAATTAAAGCTTATTAACCTGAGCTTTTTTGTTTACTTATTAATTATTTCTTTTTTAAGCTAGCTTGTTTTTGCTAATCTTAAAGTTTCTAATATTTGGCTATACACTAGCATATCATAAGGTGTAATATGTTTTGGATCATATATTGCTAAAACTTTAGCAATATGTTCTGTATTACTTAGGTTTTGTGTAAAAGTTTTGAGAACTTGATTCAAAATTTTATAATTTATATGTCTTTATTTTTTATAATTTATATGTCTTTATTTTTTATTTTCTATTTTTCTAATATAAAATATGATATTTGCATTGCAATTTTTATCCATTAGTCTATATTTTAACATATTGAATCAGAATCTTTCTTTTTTGGCTAATCAATATCTAAAATTAAACTTTTTGTTATATTTGTTAGCATGTTATTAGTACTATATTACTAATTTTATAGTAATGCTTTTTGTTTCCTAATTAGATAATGAGTTTTATTTGTTTGTTATTGTTTGTTGTTGCTATAGTTATTATATATTTTGTTTTCTGTTTTTTAGTGTAATGTAAATTCTCCAAAAATTCTACTTTTTTTGCTAAAAATATTATTGTTTTTTGTTAATATCTTAGTACAACTTTCTTTAGCTTTCAAATACTACTATACTATATGTATTTTCTTCTAGTATAGCTTTTTTGTTAGTCATCTAAAGGATGCTTGCTAGTCTGTTTTCTGTTATTCTTGTATTTGTTTTTACTTGTCTTGGAATTGAGAATCAGTAAAAAAAGCTAATAAATATATTATTCAAAATTTTATCAATTCTATATATATTGTCATACTACAGAGAATATCAACTTTAAAATTCCCTATTCATAGGGTAAATGAAAGGCTCTCATATAATGTCAGATGAATTAGTACTCAAAAAAGGCATTAGATTTGGGCGAGTACTAAGAGTAAGTATCTCTTTATTAGATATACTGCCAGACCTGTTTTTATTACATTATAACCACATTACTTATATACTTTTTTCCTATATGCTATATCTACTAATTACACTCTATATGCTATATCTACTAATTACACTGATTATATTATATCTACTAATTACGCTCTATATGCTATATCTACTAATTACATTGATTATACTATATCTACTAATTATGCTCTATGTGCTCTATCTACTAATTATGCTCTATATGCTATATCTACTAATTATGTTGATTACACTATCTCTACTAATTACGCTCTATGTGCTCTAATAATTACTATATATTATTATTTCATTATATAATATAACTTAAATGAAATATCGATGATCCTATTTTGGATCGTGACAATATTTATATATAAAATTATATAAAATGTAAAGGATGCATTTAAGAAGAAAGTGTATTTAAAAAGAATATATTTAAAAAGATCTTTTATAATTTGTATTTGTAACTTTTATATTTTTTTTAAATTAATTGCTAATTTGTTATTCAATAATATAAAATAATTAATATTATATAAGAAATTATAAGGATGACAATCCTAGTATAGTGGTTGGGTTGTCATCCTCCAAGTGGCAGGTCTAAGGTTCAAATCCCACCTATGACAAAATTTGGAAATTAATCTGTGTTATGGCAAACTGTCTCTTGACAATCGGTTGGATTTGTGTATCTGTAACCTTAAGTCACACTATCTCGAATGGAAGCTCGGGGCATCTATGCCAAGTGTAATGTTACATATAAATAGAGGAATATTAATAACCAGTGTTGCATAAGACTTCAGTACAAACCCACGATAAGACCATCAGGCATAGTAAACTAAAGAACTGAAGAGTCAGAAGCCCACTTGAAAATTCCTAAGTAAAGAGATAGCATGAACTTTCGACAGTATAGTCAGACTGATGGAAGCCCATGAAACATCATCAAAGAAATAGGTAGATAAACCAGATGTTAAGATGTGTAAAGGAGCATATGACCAACCAGGTTGCCGGAATTGCTGAAGGAAAAGGATACATAAGTATACCATACTGGACTATCTGGATTGGAAGTTGGAGGAGTCCTGTCAGTCCTGAGTAGCAGTTAGTAAGGGATTATGGAGAAAACATCACGATAATAGGTACTGGGGTTCTAGTAAACTTTACAAGGGTAGAAATAGTATAATGTAATAGTTAAACAGGTAACCTCTGTGACTGCAAGTATTAGGTAACTATAGCATGTTGCATAAAACTAGATCAGCTGTATGTAGGATACAGAAGGTTCTAGTAAGTTTCCTGTCAAGGATAAACTAGTCCTAAGGGTACTTGAAGGCATCGGGTACTTTGGATAGGTGTAGCCTTAAAGATGTCCTTGTGAAACATGGTGGACTACATATGCAGAGGGTTTAAATAGGCAAGACCTGTAGTTGGCTTGCAGGTATGGCACCTAGTGTAG
>CAJVQA010011858.1:0-10457 GCA_910591915.1 Cetraspora pellucida
AATTGCAAGTTTTACATATTTCTTTTTTTCTTTTATTTTTTAATTTGTATCTTTTATCATTTACAACTACAGGGGGCAATCATAAAAAGAGTATACAACTAGCCACTTGTATAACTTTAGTCATTGTCTAATTTAAGTAGTCTGCTTGAAGGTTCTACACTAGCTGCTATACCTGAAACCTGCTTGTAGGTTCTCTATTTAATCACTCTGTTCCTGTATCCACCCACCTACCTATACCTACCAAGATGCCCTGGTTAATACTGGTTCAAATATGCCATGGTCACTAAGTCTTTAAAGCAGTTCACTCACATGAGAAACCTTTGACCTTGTACTAAACTTTTCAGAATCTTCTGTATCTCATTCTTACAGTTGACCTGGTATCGCTATGGCCAAAACCAATACTGGCAATCAGAGCATACCATTAAACTACTATGCTCTTGTAGAGTTCATCTCAACCATGATACTGACTTCACAACATATCCTTACTACTTTGGTATTCAATTCAAATTCCACCAAGCTGCCATTTCAGATAGCTCAGAAAGGTAGGATGAAACTATATCTCTGGTTTACATGTTTGTCAGCATATATCTTTTTCTTCCAAAACCCAGAAATTTTAGCAGTCTGGTTAGTTTATCCAGTTTCTTCTCAAAGATCAGCACATTTGCTTAGTTTCATAAGTTCTAGCTTTATTTTATAAGTCTAGTCTTTATAATAGCACTGTTGAAGGTTTGGGTTATCTTTCTACTCAGATCTTTTAAGTAGGCTTTTATTTTTCTACCTGGTTCTTGTAATTTACACAGCCTAAGGACTTATCTTGGGTTCACACCACCTGGTACTAGTTTGTATTCTATTGTACAATATTGTATAAGTGCCTAGACCTTCTAATTATACTAGTATAACACAAATTACAGATATCTTATCCTAATCAATCACAGAAGACAGTTAGCTATAACACAGAAAGAATTGCAAATTTTTGGCATTACTGAAATTTAAACTCTAGATCTGTCACTTGGGAAACCTATCTACTTTACTAAGTCACTACATCTCACTTTTACAATTTTCTTTTAACTAAATTTATAGCAATAGATAAATAATCTGAAAAGTACTAATTACTTATTGCTATGATTAAGAGACATACTACAGCTAGAAATAAAAAATAAAATCAAGTTAGATTAATTGTCTTTATATTTTTTTTCTTTAGACTAAATGAGTATCTAGAATGAAAATCTAAAAACAAATCTTTAAGTTTATTACTGTAGCAGACTTAGTATTATTATATTATACTATTATGCTAAGTCTGCTATAGTAATAAACTTAAAGATTTGTTTTTAGGTTTTTACTTTGTAGCACTCAAATTAGTGTAAAAGATCCAGATAACCTATTGTCAGAAGAAGAGCCATTATTACAAACATGACTAGAATAATAATTAATAAATAAGGTTAACAGCTTTATTACACTGTAATTTATTTTAATTAAATGAATGATTTGAAAAATACTACAGTAATTATCTATTACTATTATTGAAAGAAATGTTGCAATTACAACTCAAAGAAATAAAACAGTAATAGACACAAGAAAATAAGTAATAAAGTTTAGATTAGCCTTTTTGTATTACTCTAAATACAGTAGAATGATCTAAAGAATATAAATTAAGATATGTAGCCTATTATAATAATAATTATAAGAAATACTATACCTATGACTAATATTGCTGATATTCATATTATATGTTTTACTATTACTCATATCTATACTATTTATTTTATTATTACTATATTTACATTCACTAGGTTTACTAGGTTTACTATGCTTACTAGGTTCAGGACTACAACTATGAATACATTTATGATTACAATCAGTGTTGTTACATCTACTATGTCCAAGACTTTTTTTGCCTTTGTCCATGTCCAAACATCCATACTGTTCACAATTGTCCAAAGAATTTTTAAACTTTAAAATTTAATAAATTAGTTTAAAAAGATATGATTATGTATTTTTTATAGTTCTGAATATTTTTATTTAAAAATTAAAATAGGTTATCTTAATAAAATTTTAAGTAATTTAGATTTGTTTTTTTGTTCAAAATTGTTCACTATTGTCCACAATTTGTCTAGAGCTGTCTTGTGACAATACTAATTACAACTATGTCTATAACTACAACTATATCTATAATCATGATTATGACCATGACTATAACCACATTCATGACCACATTCATAATTAAAATCTTTATTGTCTGTTACAATATTCTTTTTGTAGATTCATAGTTAAAATTAAAAAGTTCTTATTAAAATTTTTTTTTTAATAAATAATTTATACAGTTATTAGTTTGACTCTTTTCTTTATTATTACTTTCTACTGTACTATAAAAAGTTATATTATTGATTAGTAATAAGACTCTTTGTCTTTAATCTAAAATTTATAGTCTTGATCTTTTAATCATTCTTCAAAAATGTCTTGTTTCATCTATGCACTTGCATTATTTTTATAGGTTACAAGTAATGTAGAATGATTCTTAACCTTTTTAAAGCAATGTGGTTTATTAGATTTACCAATAACAAGAGGTTTGAGTTTTTTACTATCAGTAGAATTTGTTGTTAACATTATTGTCAGTCAACTTTTATCTTAAAAATTAATAAGATATGTTAATAGTTATTTATTGGATTAGATATGAGTACTATACAGAGAAAACTAGGAAGTGAATATTTAAATTATTATTGTAGCTTCTGCTACAGTGATAACTTAAATATTTACTTCTTGGTTTTCTCTCTAGAGTGCTTATATTACCTTTTTTTTCCAGATATAAGGCAGATAATAAAGTTTGATTGGATTCTATTCTATAGAATAAACCTGTCTTATTAGTGTTAAATACATTTTTGGGTTAATACCTTGCAATTAGAGTTCTTAATTCATTTTGCATGTTTGGTAATAATTCAATTAGTGCAGTATTGGCTTCTTTATAAATTTTATGCACCTTTAAATTATTTTTTTGCTTAAATCTACTTAACCATCCATTAGAAAACTTCATATCTTCAACAGAAATATTTATAACCATTACATAATAATGAGCTTTTTTGTATAATAAATTTTTTAAAATTGATAAACCAGATGTTATCACTTGATTAACTCAAATATTAAGAGTTTTTTCTAAATCTGAATGCTTAATTCTACTCTTATGAAAAGTATTATTAATAGTTTTATTAACTGTAAAATTCATTCATTTTTCTTTATTAGATAAGATTTTTGATATTGTCAACCTATCTAAATTTAATTGATATTTGAAATTAAACTTATCTTTAATCTTATTTTGTGTTTTATTTAGATTTCTTTGTTTAAACAAACAGATTTTTTTTTTTAGTACATAAGAAATAGCTGTTCTTTTTTGCTTTTCTTTAGTATTAGGTTTTATAGTATAACTTTAAGATTTTAATTTTAGATGATCTACTAACTTTTATTATTATATGTATAATGATAAAATCAGACATGTATATATGTACTACAAGAGAACCCAGATACATATTGATTATTTGTTATCACTACTGCATTACTGATATATCAATATTTACTACAGTGATAACTTAAATAATCAATTCTTGGTTTTCTTTTTGCAGTACTTAATTTTAAAACTATTTAAAGAATTTAATACTATAATTAAAAAAAAAGTTTAAAATTTAATTATTATTATAAATAGTTAAAGTATTGATTTTTTTTAAAAAATATTAATTTGCCTAGCTACTACTTATATTATTTGTAATTATAATTAGGAAAAATTATATATACTTATTATTATATAGTTTTTAAAAAATTATGTAATAGTAATTATTATATTAATATAATTATAAATAGGAAAATTAAACTAAAAAAAAAATAGGTCTAAAAATTTTTGTGACTTTATTAAGGTTGTAATTATAGCTAGGGTGACTATAGCCAAGATTGACTATATTTACATATTTTTTATTTTTTAAAAATTTAAGATAGAGTATAATAACTTAGTAAAGTAAATAAGTTGTTAACTTCTTAAGTAATAGATTAGATATTTAAAACCTACTAATAGTAAAAATTTGAACAATTATTTATATGATATTTATATTTTAACAACTGTTTTTAATAATTAAATTAAGATATCTGTAATTGCAATTATATTAGCTTAATTGGCAAATTATAGAGCATTTGTGTAACTAATTATACAGAGAGATGCAAACCTATATTAAGTAATACAAACTTAAAATAAGTTCTTATAACTATATAAATTTATAAAAATTAAAAAACAAGAAGCTAATTTGAAAAGATTTAAGCAAAAAAGTAGCACAAATCTTTAACAGTACTACTATAAAGACTAGCTTTATGAAACAAATATTAATGTAAAGAAACTAAATAGACAAGAACTTTGAATAAAAGGTACTACTAACTAAACTACTAAAATTAAATTAAAAAAAAAATATTAGGCCAATCTAATATATCAATAAACTGGTTATAATCTTACTAAGCTATTTGAATTAAAAGTTTTAAGACAAAGCCAAAAATACTAAAGTAATTCAGATATGCTATAAAGTAGTATTAAGATTTAGGTGAACTCTGTAAAGACATAACAGTTTAATAGCTAGCCTTGATTGCAAGTATTAGTTTAGCTATAGTAATATCAAATTAGTTATAAAAATAGATATAGAATTTTTTAAGAGATTTATATTAAGAATAAAATAGTCTTAATATTGAGACAAAAAAAATCCAAGTATATCTTAGTAAAGTTAATACAAAATGCAAATTTAGAGTATTTAAAATAAAACATTCAAACAGAGGTGCTAGATATGACAATTAGTAAAAAACCTTTAGTTAAACTTATTAAATAAATAATATAAAAAAATTATATATAACCAATTGTACAATTTTTCTATAATAGTTTTATATAAAACTATATTTTCAAAAAAGCATTAATAAAAGTCAAAGATCCAAGAGGTTATTTTAAAAAAAAATTTCTAAGGTTTTTTATATATTTTTATATAAAATTTTTAATAATATATAAAATTAATTAGAGCTTAAAAAAGATTTTGAAATATAAAAATTTTATTTTTTTTGATATCAAGATAATCTTTTTGGTTTTTTACTTTTATTAATAACTTTTTTGATAATGTAATTTTATAAACCATTACAAAAAGAGTGTACAATTGGTTACATATATAACTTTTCTATATTATCTATTTAAAGAGTTTGTCTAAAGGTTCTTTACTACTTGCTGTATTTAATACTTCTGCTTAGATGTTTAATTTTAAACCTTCTAAATCTGCATTTGTGTTAATATTAATGAGTTAAGCCCAGAACATTATTTCAATCTTAGAACTATTTTATTTTCAAAATAATCTTCCAAAGCTTTTTGTATCTATTTTTACAGCTAATCTAGATATTGTTATAGCAGAACCAACACTTGCAGTCAGAGTTATATCATTTAACTACTATGTCCTTATAGAGTTTACTTGAATACCAGCATCTACTTCATAGCATAACCCTAATACTTTAGTATATATCTGTTTTTTTACTAATCTTTTAATCCAAACAGTTTATATAAAACTATGATCAGTTCATTAGTATATCAGATCAGCTTGATATCTTTTTTCTTCAATTCATTTTAGTAGTCTGATTGGTAGTATTTCTGAAACTTTTAACCTAAAGGTTTTTACTTAACTAAATACTATAATCTCAGTATCTGTTTTCTTACACTAGCTTTTATAGTAGTGTTATCAAAAATCTATGCTATTTTTTCTTTTGAATCTTTCTAAATAAACTTCTTGTTTCTCAATTTCAACAGATTTACATGCTTACAAGAACTTATTTGAAGTTTGCAATATCTGATGTCAGTTTGTATTTTTTTATATAACTAGTTATACAGATGTCTTATAATTTGCTAGTCATATTGGTATGACTGTCATTACAGATATCCTAACTCAATTATTAAAAACAGTTGTCATAATACTAATATTATATAAGTAATTATTTAAATTTTCACTATTGATAGAATTTGAACATCCAACCTACTACTTGAAAAGTTAACAACTTATATATTTTACTAATTACTACACTTCTTATATAAAAAATTTTATTTGAACTACATTGTAAATAGTTTATATAAATCTAAAAATTATTAAATTTTTTTAAAAAAACAGAATATAAAATTTAATAATTAATAAATTTTATAATAAAAAAAAAAATAATAAATTAAAGGAAAAAAAAAAACTATAACTCTTTTTGCAGATCATTTGTACCAAATTTTTGATAAAATATTTAACTATTTTTAATTATTTTATTAAGTTAATCTTACTTTTGCTCTTAAGTAAACTTGTTTAGGCCATTTTTCTGCTCTTAGGCAGATAAGTTTTAAGCTTTGGCAACACCTGGCTGCTGAAAAAAATTACAAAAACCAAAGTTTTGGTTTTTGCTTATTTTCTTGAAATTTTATTAACTAAATATACTTTCTACCTTAGTAATACTTTGTTCAACTTACTAAAAGGAACATTTTGATATATATTTTATCAAAAATTGATTAAAACTCATTAAAATATCAACAAAAAGATAAAATTAAAACCTATCTTTACAGAATTTTTCAAAGATAATTTTAGGAAAACTTGTTGGGTTGCCCTGGAAATTTTACTTTTCTGGTACCTATTAAAATTTTCTAAACATCTAATTACCTTTTTTAATAGTCTCACACTTTTTTGATCTTTTCTAAACAGTCTAAAAACTCTTAAATTTGAAAATTTTTTCTAAAAAACTTAGTTCTATAAATATTTTATCAAATTTTAACATTACATAATTATTTATATATATAGTTATACAAGATGTCTACCTTGGTAACAGATATACCTGATACTATTGACCTCAACTACTTCTATCAAAAATGCTCTAAAAGCTTCAGTATTGAAATTCATAAAGATAATATAAATATATCACATTCTATCTCTTCTAACAAAAACCTAGCAGCTATATAATAACTGAACTTAGAAGTGTTATTAAAACTAGTCACTTTTTTAAGGCACCAATAACAAGTTCTATTGTTAGTTGTTTTTGTGAAAAATTCTATATACACTTCATTTCAGCAACCAATCAAACATATAATGAAAATGAAGTAATTAACATAATTAAAAAAACTAAAGATAAAAAATTCTTAGTATACAATATTATGAATTCTACCAAATTCATCTCACCATCAACTAGCTCATCTCTTTCATCTATTACACACCAGCATACATGTGCTGTATACAACCTACCTTTTAACTGTAAAGTAACCAACAACCAACATTACTTAGCAGCTGACTTTATTTTATTCAATAACAAAACTTATCATAAATCATATACTCAAACCCAATTTAATAAACAAAAAGCACTTCTACACCTCAACAAAGCATCTCTACATCTTAACAAAGTCTACACACTACTCTTATCCAAAAAATTTAATAATCATTCTCTAAATACAGAAACTCACTATTATTTCAACTTAATCCTTTAACCTCAACAAAAGAAAAAATCAACAACAGCAACAGCAACAGCAACAACAAAACAATCAACATCAACAACAACAAAAACAACTTAAACAAATACAATTAGAAACATAACAACAACAAAAACAATCTTTAAATAAACAACAACTTAATATTTCTAATAACTAAAATAACATTAAAGCTAATTCAATATTCAACTAGCTTACTAACTTTACTATTTCTAAAGCAATGAAATTCAAAACCCAACTTGAAACAGATTTCTTTAGAAAAATATTTAATCTTCTTAAACAACACTTACATGATTTCTATTCTGGCAAGGAAATCAAACTCAAAACTAATAACTGCAAAATACTTAAATCTAGCTTTTATCATATTATTCATATAATGGCTAGAAGTAGATCTGAATGTCTTGTTGAATTTATTCATCAAAATAATCTTAAAACTGACAAAGCAATTACTATTTCTTTTAATATATTTGAAAACATTCTCAAAAAACTAATTCTAACTTTTACTTTAGTTCTTTTTACAAAACTCAACTACTTAAAAATCTTTGCCTTATCTGCAACTATTCCACCTTACACAAATCAAAACAGATTACAACTTTGCTTTAATTTTGCATATATTTACTTATATTTCTCTAATAATTATCAAGCAATTGATTATGTCAAATCTGCTAAAGACTTCAAACTTCGATCTAAAAAATTTACAATCAAATTAGAAGTAATTAAGATTAATTAAGATAAACAATATCTTACAATCAAATCAGATAGCAAATTTAATATTTATCTTAAATTTAATATTCCTAAAACACTCTTTCTTCAAAAATTAAATATTTCATCTCTCAAAAACTCACTAGACCATTTTAAACAATGGTTTAAACAATTTTTCCCTCTTTATAATTGACAATTTACTAAGTCTCTTGATGAAACTAAAGTTTTCAATTCTCTTAAATTTCAATTCTAACAACAATTTATCCTATATCTTAAAGAAACTATACCTACTAATTTACAATTTGAAAAACCTAATAACCTACAGAAATGTCATAACAACACAATTAAACAAGTCAATTATCATATACTTACTTGTACAGATGCAACTTGCTCTTATTTTGAAAAAGTTGAACCCAAAAACAAAGAAAAAACAAACAGAAACCCAAACTTCTTCTAAAAAGCTCCAACATTAGCATAATTTCTCAAAACTTTCAAATAATATTTTTTAAAAATTCTTTATTGATTTTCCTAAACAGAAAAATGAAAATTGGAAACAATCTAATATTAGTTCCTTTATATTTCATAAAAATAATAAACATGAAGCAACTTTTAACAAAGAGATTTCAACCTCTCTTTTTAACCAACTTGCAACTGAAGCTAAAAATCCTGCTTGCAAATTAATAATGTTCAAACTAATTCTAAATATTACAGTTATTATTTTTATTTATATCTTAATTTTTATCAAAATATTGCAACACAAAACCATAATATTGACAAACTTAACAAACAACAAGCAATAGATTTTCTTACTTTCAAGCCTATTAGTACTGACTTTTTTGCAAGAGTTTTAACATTTTATAACTTTCAAGATAAGTCTCTTACTTATCCTTAAACTAACAAATTTTTTAAAAAAACAGCTTATTCAAAAGCAGATAAACTGTTACAAGACAAATTCAAAATAACATATGCAACTTCTTCTTTAATTAAAGAGACTCTTTCTTAAAGAAACTTCTTTTCAGTAAACTTGTCTTCTACAAAACTTATAGAAGCAGCTATCATTTTATCAAAAAAAACATTTATAGTAGTTAATAAGAAAAATGATATAAGTGGACAGGCAGTAAAGCCTATTTATATAGAAGACCAAAGTAATAACAGTTAGATCCAAAGCATAGGGCAGACTATGGTACCTTGCACAGCTGTGAGAGCTGAGCATATGGTAACCAACCCTGTAGAAGACAATTCCACAAGATCATTTTCAATATCTTTAGTTTCATATAATCTTGATATATGTTATAACAAATTTCTTTCTTATTACAATATTTTTCTTCTTTCTTATAACCAAACTATTCAAACCCTTATACAACATATTGACAAGTATAACTTCAACCAAACTGTTACTAGCATTACATTCTCTGTTAATATTAATTATAGTAAAACTTATATATATCTTCTTAATAACTTACTTTTATCTAACTATATTATTATGCTCTCTTATCTTCTTTCTAAGTTTTACAACCTTCCTCTCAAGTCACATTCTTCTAATCCTAATCCAATCTTATCAGATACACTTACACAGAATACATGTGATTTATATCTTAAAATTATTACACATAATGTTAGAGGTTTTAACACTATAACTAAAAGAAAAGCATGACAAAACTATTGTTTTCACAATACTTTTGGGCTAATATAGACAACTTAGTTGAAGGTGCCACTATTATAATCCATAAACATTTACAATCCCATATACATAACTGCTAAATACATTCTGGTAGAGCAGTTGCTCTGAACCTTTTCTTCAAAAGTAAAACCAAACTGTGTATTATAGCTGTTTATCTTTCTTTAACTAATATGCACAAATGCAACAAAACACAAAATATAATCATTACATGGATTCAACAAATTCAACAACTTAACCTTTATCTTATTCTACTTGGTAACTTTAATACACATTGTTATAAGTGAAAGCCTTCTTAATTTTCACACTATAACAATAACATGGCATAGAGAATTCCTTATGAGTATATGCAGTATCCAAAAGAGAAGTATAGCTTCTGTTAGATGTTGTCAAGAAACTATACTCTTCTCTGAGGCAGTTTGGGAAAGGTAATGCAATACTAATAACTTTACTTTATTTCACTAAGAGAAGATAAACCTTGCCTGTAGGAATTACTCTAGAGGGAGAGTATCAATATAGTTTATAGTCAAAAGCTGTTTATTAAAGTAATAACAAGAAGGGCTATCCTTAGGTTTCTGTTCC
>CAJVQA010011859.1:0-10456 GCA_910591915.1 Cetraspora pellucida
TATGTCGGTTTGCATTCCTCTGTGTAACTCCAACATTGCACAGATGCCCCATGACCTGCCAGTCATGCTGGTGTGACTGTCATTACAGATATCCTAACCCAACTGTTAGTAACAGTTGCCATAATACAAATATTATATAGGTGATTATCCAAATTTTTGCTGTCGATAGGATTTGAACATTCAACCTACCACTTGGAAGGTTGACAACCTGACCACTTTACTAGGTTGCCACACCCCTTAACACTATTTTCATTTTTATCATAATAACTGATCTTAGATATTTTTTTTAAACCTTTCTTTTTAGAGGGTTTATGAATATACAATCTATGTTTGCCTCTTTTAACTTCAGTTTTCTTTTCATAACAATGTCCCAACATTTTCATTTCATCAGCCCTTTTTATTTTTGCTAGCTTTTGGTAACTAGTAGGTATCTTATATCTGCTCTTTTCAACTTCAATTCCATCTTTAGTTTTATGATAATGTTTAGATACTTTATGTCTATTCTTTTTGACTTTCTTTTGTTCATCTTTCTCAACTCCAATGCTATTCAGATTATAGTAACTAACAGCACATATTCCTTTGGCATTTTTCATCTTCGCCAGTTTTTGATAATAGACAAAGGCATTATTTTATATTCATCTTTTTACATATTTTTTACAAATTCTAATATAAATTCCAGAGCTCCAAGTATCTGCTCATCATCAAGAGCATATCTGAAGTTTTCATTGACCATTTTTTAGACCTTTTGAAGTTGCTCTATAGTAAGTGTTGTAAGAAGCTTAGTATACTCTAAATCTAACCTTCTTACTGCTAGACATGTGAACATGATGTGTCCTTTTTGATTGCAGTAAAAGCATCAGAACCTCTTTCGAAAAGGCAGTATGTAGTTTCAGTTATTCTTTTGAACTTGCTATAGTCAAATTATTTTCATTCAGGTTTCGTATCATCACCAATTTTGCGATTGATATATTTCATATATATTTTTTTATTTTATTTTATTTTATTTATTTATTTATTTATTTAATATTGTTATGTGTTGTCTTTAAACTTGTATTAACAATAAGTTTATTTTACTGATCTTGTAACTTTATTGTTACTTTTCACTTTAAGCTCAAAGTTTATTTGCTGATCCTACAACTATATTATTGAAGATTTCTTTTTTGCTGATATTAGAATTATTTTACTTTTAAGTTATTCTGGGATTGCACTTTTATTATGCAATAGGTGTATGCTTATAACAATGTTAGTTCTTTAACTACTAATTTCCATGTTAAATGTTCAAGTACTTGGATCAATTAAGCCAAGAAGTATAACAAAATTTCTCAGGTGTACTATTATTAAGGTCCAAGGCTTTCACACTTCTGCTAAGTAAGTACTTTAACTTTTTATTGTGTCTTTTTAATTTTTTTTTTTCAATACTAATGTCTTTGACTTTCTTTTGGTTTGCTAGAACACCAGAACCTGAGCTGGATTCTGTTCTTTAGATTTTAGATAAAGTATTTTTTTTTTTTTTGTTTTGCCTTGTTATCAACTTTTTAATAGAATTTTCTTTTTTTTCTTTTTTTAATTTTTGGTAAGTATGTCTATCACAAGTTATTTGCTTTTTGCTAATATGTTGGCTGGTTTTTCTTTTGGTAAGTTTTTCTTCTTCTTTTTTCTTTCTTGTTCTCTTATTAGCATTAACTTTTTCTTTACTTTATTTTTATTTTTTTTTGATATAGTATATTAGTCTTGGTAATATAATCCAAAAATTATACGGCTTTTCAGACTCGGTATATCGGCTCAGGTGATTCTTTTTCAAGGCTTGTTGATAGATAGTATTTATGTTCTTTAGACACAGTATGTCAGTCAAGATAATGCAACCAAAAAAAACTATGCAGTTCTTTGGACTCAGTATGTCAACCCAGACTTGTTCTTTTATAATATGTACATTTTTCCAATTTTTTTCTTTGATTTTTTGTTTTTCAATTGGCTTCTTTTTAATTTAACTTTTTCTTTCTTTTTTAAATCAGAGAAAAGGAGGGTTAGACAATCTCACAGTTACTACCAAATATAACAATACTAGCAGAACTACTCTAAAATTCCCTATTTATAGGATAGCCAATAGTTCGTTCACAGAATGTTGAACATTATTACACTTGAAAGAGGCATTAGATTTGGTGAATGTATCTGGTAGGTATTCTTTATTACATCCTGTATGTTCTCTTCCCTATTCTATTGTTTAAGTACATCACTTAAATACTTTTTCTAATATGCTATATGTACTAAATACACTATCTACACTATATGTACTAAATACACTAATTACACTATCTACACTATATGCACTAAATATGCTATATAAACTAATTATGCTACATACCTTATATCTACTAATTATGCTATATACCTTATATTTACTAATTACACTATATATATGCTATATTTATTAATTAACATATACTACTGTTTAATTATGCAATTGATCTTTAATAAATTATTAATAATCCTATTTTGGATTGTAACAGTATAAAACTTCTAAATTCTAAATAGTTTTAATTAAAGATAAAAGAATAAAACTTTTAAAAGTAATTTCTAGATAATGTGAAAATAGAAGAAGAAATGTTTCTTTAAAAACTGAATAGTCTTAATTTTTTGAATAAGTTTTTTAGTTTTGTTGTTAGAAAAGTCTAAATTAACTGAATTTATACAGTTAGTTATTGTATTAGAAATAATGCTATTAAGCAAAAAGAAGTTGGCACAAGTGCACTAATGTAATAATAATATAATTGAATTGCAGTAAAAGCAATTGGCATTATAAAAGGTTAGAGGATAGATTTTATGATAGAGGTATTAAGTAAGTAGTTTATTAAGAAGTATTTTAATTTTAAATAATTTCGATTAGTTAAATTTAAAATTAGTAAGATTGTAAGTAGATTTTTGATTATAATTAAAGTATAGCCAGGTTGAATTTCAGTCAATATAGTAAACTAATGAAGTTCATTTGTCATTTCATTTTTGTGATGATCATAGTGCAAGGTTGTAAGCTTTACAGATACTTTTAACAAAGTATTTGGTAAGAAGTTCAACAAAAAATTTTTCTGTTTTAAAGAATAATAAATAATATAGATTGTAAACATTCATATAGTTAAAGTATAATAGAGGTTTATTTGTATATTGCTTAGCAAGTAAGTCTGCTAGATTGTTAAAAGTATTGTCTAAATAGGCTTAAACTTTATAAAAAATAATATTTAATTTGTATGATTTAATAATATTTAGTAAGATATGCCATAATGACCAAAAATTAAATTTAAAGAGTTTATTAAAATTTAAAGATGATTGATTAAGTTAAATACATTTTGATATTATGAATTGGGAATCTGTATAGAAGTTAATTATAGAATTTCAAAAGAAAGTTAAAATAGCAGACAAAATAAAGAAGAGTTTAACCTTGTAAGAAGATGGTCAAAGATGAACTTTGGCAATAAATTTGTAAATAACTTGGTTATTAAAATCTACTTGAACCTAACCAATACTCATAGTACAGTTATTTGTACTTATACCAATTACTGAACTATCAGTATAAAAGTTAAATAAGTTATATAGTAGGTTATTAGAAGATATTTGATTAAGTTTGTTAGTTGCTTTACTTGCTTTAAAAATTGCAGATAAGATGGAGTTAGAGATAAGAATAGAAGGCAATAGTAGTGATAAAGGATTTGGCTAAGGCTATTTAATTGCAGCAAAGCTAAAAAGGTCTAGATAATTTGCATTTATTTTAACTAAGTTTGAAATAATTTTACCAAAAAATTGAGCAAATATAATAGATGAAATATTAATAGTACATGATGTGATTAGTGTTTCTCAAATCTAAACTAATGACCCAGATCTGACCTGGAGCTAACTTCACAGATTGGGTCAAAACCATAATTTTTTGAACCTGATCAGTGTCAGGTCATAATAAAGACCTAAATTGATAATATCTGGACCAACTTGTAAGGTAAAAAATGCAGCTGATTGGCTGCTTGTTTTATATAAAAATGAATTTTATTTTTATTAAATTATGATGTTTTATAAAAACTAAAATGCCTAATTTTTTCTTTGGTCAATTACACTAAAACTTTCTGACTTTTGTCTTTTACAATAAGATTAGATATATTACTATAATCTAATACAGCTATATAGTCTTCTAAACTAAACCTAATAGACTGTTTTTTTTTTTTGAACCAATTTTCTTAAGAATATTAAGTTCGATATAGAGTTAACTGAAAAAAAAAACTAATGTCGAGCTCAAGTATGTTTTCATATAATGGCATTTATGATGAAACTTATAATAAACTCTATGATAAACCCTATAATGAACCTTATAATAAACCTTGTGATGAATTTTATGATAAACCTCATTATGAACTTTGCAATGAACCTTATAATAACAATGACACTTAGGTGACTGGAGCATCTTAGTAGGTGTAGGTAGGTGAGTGGATATGGAAACAGAGTAGTTAAATAAGAAATCTACAAGCAGGTTCCAGGTATGGCAGCTAGTATAGAACCTTCGAGCAGACTACTTAAATTAGACAATGACTAAAGTTGTACAAGTGGCTAGTTGTATACTTTTTTCATGGTTGCCCTCTGTGGTTGTAAAACAACCATTAGCTGAATATACTATCATTAAAATTCTGGGTCACAAGTACTTACCTTAATATTTAAAAAAAAAAAAAAACAATGACACTCTGAAGCTAACAAATATAACCTGTTTAGATGAATTTGAGAATAATGAATCATTATCTTTAACTAAAACTGCTATAACTAATAGATAATTTATTCAAAAACTTAGTACTGTATTAATTTTATATTATAGAGTAATATTAATGTATTTATTTATAGGTTATTTGTATAGAACTATTTTAAAAAAAAAAATATTAAAAATAAAGATGTATTAATTGTATTGGCTGCAGTATGTAAACATTGTGGTAAAGTAGTAAAAAAAACAGCAACTCTTTCTGCAGATCATTTATACCAAATTTTTGCTAAAAACATTTAATTATTCTTAAGTATTTTACTAAGTTAACCTTACTTGTACCCTTAAATAAAGTTGTTCAGCATACTTTTTTGCTCCTAGGTAGCTAAGTTTAAAGTTTCAATAATACTTGGCTATTAAGAAAAGTTACAAAAACCAACTTTTTTGTTTTTGCCTATTTGCTTAGAATTTTACTAATTAAATATACTCTGTTGACTATTAGTATTTTGTTAAGCTTATTAAGATGAACATTTGATATATATTTTATCCCAAACAGACAAAAACTCATCAAGTTATCAACAAAAGGACAAAACCTAAAACCTGTCTTTGCAGGTTTTTTTCAAAAGCAATCTTAGGAAAATTTGTAGGGATGCTCTGAAAATTTCATTTTTCTGATATTCATTAAATTTTCTAATTGACCAATAGCCTTCTACTATAATTCTACACTTTTCAGATCTTTTCTAAACATATTAGAAATCACAAAATGGCAAAAATTTTTTCAAAAAACCTAGTTCTAACAATTTTTAGTACATTCAAATTTAGGTATTAGTACAGACTATACAAGGTTATACAAGTCACAATAACCATAGCAGCCCTAGTAACATATTTAAAAAAAACAGATATTACTCTTGTAATATTATTATTTCTAATTTACTTCAAAAAGAAAACAAACAAACCTAGTTTTAAAGCTATCTTAGCTCAATTACAATATGCCTACTCTTAAAGCTTCTAAATCAGACTCTGTTGATCTTGACTATTTCTATGAAAACTTCTTTAAAAGTTTTAGAATTGAAGTTTATGAAGAAACTTCACTAACCTTTTGTTCAATTTCTACTGACAAGCAACCAAACAACTGCTTCAATATCGAACTTAGAAGCAATACTAAATGCTGTCACTACATTAAAGCTTCTACAACTAGCAGCATTGTTACTTGCATTTGTAGCAAGTTTCATACTAACTTCCTCTTACAAAAAAACCTAACATATAAACAAACTGAATTCAGACAATCTACTAAAAAATCAAAGGACAAAAAACAAATTGCAACAAACATTGCTGACTCTACCGAATTTATTCTACCATTTCCTATCTCATCTTCTTCACCATCTACACATTAACATACTTGCCTTACTTGTAATTAACCTATCACTTGTAAACTAACAACAAACATTATTTAACAAATGATGCTTTGCTCTTTAATGCCAAACCATACCATAAATTCTGTATTGAAAACCAACTTAATTCTTAACAAGGTTCTTCCAAAAAAACTCAACAACAATCTTCTAGCAATACTACTTTATTTGCTAAAAAACTTCAACAAACACTTACTAAGCAACAATTCCAAAATCCAATTACAAACAACACTCCCAAAATCCACTTATCTCTTAACTTGATCCCCTCATATCACTCAATGATAACCAAAATAATGAAGACATTGATATGAATATTGATGATACTACAACAACTACAAAACAACAACAATAACAACAACAAAACTAACAACAACAACAACAACAACAATAACAGAAACAACAACAACAATCTCAACAAAACCAATCTTTACCTTCTAATACTAAAATTAAAGCTAACACAACATTTAACTAGTTAACCAATTTTCTAGTTACAACTGAAATAAAAAATAATACAAAACTGCAAACACAACTCTCTCATAACCTATTTAACTTTCTTAAACAACATCTTTTTACTTCTATCCTGAAAAAGAAATTAAGCCAGCTACTGAAAACAAAAAAGCTCTTATAGCTAGTTTCTATCATATTATTCATCAAATAGTTAGAAAAAGATCTAAATTTCTTTCAGATATTATCTTCAATACCAACTCAGATATTGATCATAAGGCTACAATTCCTTTTAACATTTTAGAAGAAAGTCTCAAAAAACTAATTCATAAATTTACTACCATCTTATTTACCAAACTTAACTATCCTGAAATCTTTGTATCACCTGCTACTATTCCTTTATATAGGACTCAAAACTGCTTACAATTTTGTATCAATCTTGCCAGAATCCATCTTTATTTATCTAATAACTACCAAACTATTAACTATACCAAATTTGCTGATGATATCAAACTCAGACCCAAAAAGTTTACAGTTAGTTTATTAGTAACAACAACTAACAAAAAAGACCAATATTTAAATATCAAAATAAATAACAGATTTAATATTCACCTTCTTTTTAATATTTTTAAAACTCTATTTCTTGAAAAATATAATATTTTATCACTTAACAACTCTGTAGACCATTTTGATGAATAGTTCAAAAAATTCTTTCTCTTATACAATCAACAATTTACTAAACTTCTTAATGAAACTAAAGTCAAAAATGCACTAAGGCTTCAATTTTGACAACAGTTTATTAAACATCTTAAAAAGCTTCTTCTTACTGAAATCTTTTTTACTGAACCTTACAATCTTCAACAACAATGTAACAAGGCTATTCGACATGCTAACTATCATATTTACACTTGTACTGACTCTGACTATATACATCTTAACAAAACTAAACTTAAAGAAAAAGAAAAAGCAAAAAAAACTACATCTCAAAATAACCAATTTGACTACTAATATATACACAACTATAGCAACCTCCTTAAAGAAATTATAAATAAATCTTATGAAGAATTCCCAAAAACAAAAAGTAAAATTTGAAAACAACCTAACATTGATGCCTCAATCTTTTACATCAATGCCAAACATGAAGCCACCTTTAAAAAAAAAATATCTACTCAACTTCTTGACAACCTTGCAACCAAAGCTGAAAAGTTTATTTATGCCAATAATTAGACTAAAACAAATCCTAAATGAAGAAGCTATTACTTTTATCAATCTCTAAAAATTTATCAAAATATCACTACACAAAATCACAATATTAATAAGCTTAATTAGCAACAAGCAATTAACTTTTTTACAACCAAAATTATTAATACAAACTACTTAGCCTATGTTATAACCTACTTTGACACTAACAATCTCTCTATGAATTTTCTAGAAATTATTAAACACTTTCAAGAAAAAGTATATCTAAAAGCTAAAAAAATCTTACAAAATAAATTCAATTTGAATTTTCATGTATCATTAATGCTAGAAGACTCACTCTTCCTTACAGAAACTCCTTTTCAATAAATTTCTTTGTAAAACACATTAATGCAGCTACCACTTCTAAGATTATAATATTCTCCACTCTTTGTGAACTATTCTTAGAAGAGAATGATATAAGTAGACAGGTGGAAAAGTCTATTTACATAGAGAACCAAGTTTATAATAACTAGACTCAACATACAGAGCAGACTATGGCACTCTTTGCAGCTATAAAAGCCAAGCATATGGTGAGTGAATCTACAGAGAAACTTTCTATTTTCTTGAACCTTATTGCATCATCATAGTTCAAAAAAATATCACAAGACCCATTAAACAATATACTACTCGATTCAGATTCATGATACAATAAATGGTTAGCTCATCAAGGTCTACCTCTTCTTTCATATCCACAAACTCTTTATTCCTTTCTCGAACATATACATCTTTACAATTATATACTACTTAATCTTTACAACTTTACATTAGCAATATCAATTAAACTAGACTATAGTAAGTGCTTAATACATTTATCAAATAAACCAGAACCCCTATTTGACCACTTTATTCTACATTGATCTGGCTATAGATTCTATTCATCAATACCTATCTCTTCTAAATATTCTCTAGCATCTAATAATACACAATATACCAACCTTATTCTTGAAAATAATGCTTTAAATTATACTTATTTACAATTAGTTGAAACCATTTTATCTGATTATAATGATACTGCTATTGCTAATAAACATTTTGGTTCTATACAACTTCATACCTGTTACAATAAATTTCTAGCCTATAACTATCTTCTACTACTCCTACACCTACAAACAATTATTTTCTTTCTATAACATATTTATAGTTTTGACTATTTATCAAGCAATACTTGTGGCTATACTTTAACTATTTCTATCAAAAATAATTATAGTAAAGCCTATATCTACCTTCCATTAGAACCTAAACCTTTACCTAATTATTTTATTCCATCACTTTAAGCTATTTGGAATTATCCAAACATCTTACTAAAATTATATACAACAGAAAATGATCTTCTTAACTCAACAAATCAAAATGCCACAACATTAATATCGAACTCACCATCTACATTTCCAATAACATTTCAATAACCTTCATCTTTTCCTATTTCTTTATTACCATCATCTTTACCAAGACTTCATACAAACTACTTATCCAACTTCTTACTTAATTTAAACATTGCAACTTATAATATTTAAGGCTTTAATAATCCAGAAAAGAAGCTCTTAATAGAAGAATATTGTCTTCAAAATAATCTATACATAATCAGTTTAACTAAAACCAAAATTGCAGAAACCAAAAACAAAAAGTTCTACAATAATCATCAATTCTCTTATTACTAGTCAAACTGCTCTATATCTAAAGAAGAAACATATATTATAATTAAAAATAACTTACAACTACATATTTATAACATTCTTAACCATTCTGATAGAGCCATTGCAATAGATCTTTTCTTTAAACATGACTACAAATTTCAAATAATCTTAATATATCTATCATCAACAAACAATCTTGCTTGCCAACAAACTCAATCCTCTATTATCACATGAATACAACAAGCACTTCAGTTACAACTACATATAATCATTCTTGGTGATTTCAATTCATCAATCCAAACTACTATATCTAATGCAACTAAATATCAACTACTAAACTATTTATACAGTATTAATATGTATAACTTGGCAAATCATACAAATAATACTGATGCTACTTGGCAAAGTAGTTAATATACTAACAGAATTGACTACATATAGACAAGTAAATACACAATCCTATTTCTTAACAGATTTTATATTGATGACTTATCACAAATTACTAACAGTGATCATCAAATGCTTATAGCACAATAGACATTTCCTTTTGCAATAAACAAACCTAAAAAGAAAAACAAATACAAACATAGACCTTTTAATTACAAAGCAATAACTAATGAAAAATAGGAAGATTTTTCAAACTAAATTAACTTTAACATGCACCAACACAAAATTTCTGCAGAAATAGATAATATAATGTCATTAGAAAAACTTTGGCACAAAATTTATACTTGTATTATTAATGCAGCCCTACAACACATACCTAACAAAAACAAACAATTAAACATTTCTTTCACACCTTTAGTTCTAAAGCAACAGCTCTATATGAAGACCTTAAACTTATTAGAAACATTATCTATAAAGTTAAAAACTCATTTAAATATAACCTTACTATTTTTACACAAATCATAATTGGTTAGGTTTAGGTCGCAAATTATATGTCTGAGTCTTTATTCTTCATATATAATTTAAAAGCAAGCTTTTCTTTATAAAAACTTCAATTGAATTTC
>CAJVQA010011860.1:0-10455 GCA_910591915.1 Cetraspora pellucida
ACAATAGTATAGTTTAGGAATAATATTTAGTTATACAATTATGTCCGATTGACATGCTCATGTATTATCAATTTTTCTTACTTGATATTATAAATAAAAAAAAAAAAAAAAATAGAGCCAAAACTTATAAAACTGTGCAAATATGCTGATCTTTGAAAAGAAACCAGATGAACCAACCAGACTATTAAAATTTCTGAATTTTAAAAAAAAAAGATATATACCAAAAAACATATAAATTAGAGGTATAATTATAACCTATCTTTTTAGACTATCTGGAATAACAGCTTAGTAAAACTTGAATTAAATACCAAAGTAGTAGGGATATGTTGTGAAGTCAGTATTGAGGTTGAAATAAACTCTACAAAAACATAGTAGTTTAATAATACATTCTGGCTGCAAGTATTGATCTTAGCTATAGTAATATCAGATCAGCTATAAGAATAGAATACAAAAGATTTCAAAAGATTTAGTACAAGATTAAAGGTTCCTTATATAACTAAACCACTTTAAAGACTTAGTGACAATGACATATTTGTACTAATATTAATCAGGACATCTTAGTAGATATAGATAAGTGAGTAAATACAAGAACTGAGTATTTAAATAAGAAACTTACAAGTAGGTTCTAGGTATAACAACTAGTATAAAACCTTCAGGCAGACTATTTAAATTAGACAATGACTAAAGTTGTATGAGTAACTAGTTGTATACTCTTTTCATATTTGTCCTCTGTAGTTATAATGCAACTATTAGCTAAATGTACTATAAATAAAATTCTAAGTTGCAAATACTTACCTTAATATTTTTTTTAAAAAAAAAGTACTAAATCTGAGTATTGTACATTATTCTATTTGTAGGCTGTAGAACAGCATCAGATTTTATATATAATATATGTATATAGCTATAAAATAGTTATAGGTCTTTGATGTTTTTGTAATATTTTTTAAGAATATTTTTCCTATTATGTTAGATATAGGTTCTATTTAATTTGTTTTTAAGAATTTGTATGCTTCTGTTCAAATCAGTTTGCTGTTTTTGCATTTTATAGTAAAGTGTTTTATTGTTTGTATCTGTTCTAGATATTATAGGCATTCTTCTGAATCTGTTAATACAAAGTGTCAAAATCTATTATATTCTAATAATAAGGCTTTGTAAAATAATTGCCAAAGTATGTCTTTTTTTTGTTTATTATTGCTTTCTGAAGAATCTAGTTTTGGTTTTGTAAATGCACTATAGGTTCTATTTAGTTTACTGTTTTAAAGTTAAGTTTCTTAAAAATTCTATTGTAGATTTAACTGATATATTAGTAGCTTTTTTTTATTTATTTTCAATTCTGTTAGGCTCTAAGGTCAGTAAAATTCTGATAGCATTTTTTTTTTCTAGATTAGAAGATAGGATTTTTATTTTGTAGACCAAGCTTTTAATTTAATAAGTTGTATAAAAAGTGTCTATTGTATTGAAATATCTCTTTTTTGAACAAATAAAAAAAAGTTTCTATTTTTTTTTATTTTTGCCTATAGAAGATTACTTGAAATTAGTTTAAGTCCAGACTGATAATAGTCTAGTCTCTAGTAGATTGCTAACTATTAGTGCTTGTAGACTACCTTGTTTGTAAAATTATTAAAAAATAGAATATCTTAATAATATTTTAAAGTTGTTTTTAATTCAGAATATAATAAGTCTGTTAATTTTTGTGATTTGTTTCTTATTTGGTAATGTTAGATATGTCATATACTATATATTTGATAGAAGTAAAGAATTTGTAAGTATAATTCTTCTTTTAAATAACAGATTTCTGTATATAAGCTTTTCTAAGCTTAGTTTAAGCTTCTTGCTATTGACTTTTTTTTAATATATTATTGGCTATAATATTATAGCTTAGTACTGTGATATTATTTTGTTTTCAAGTTTTTTAAAGCAGATTTTTTTTAAAAGTTCTATACTTTTATCTGTATTTATAAGAGGCATTAGGTTTGTTTTAAGTTTGTTGATTCTTGCATTAGAAGCTTTTTCATATTTGTTAAACATGTTTAAAACTGTTGTTTAATCTGAATATAAGCTAATTCCAATTATGAAATTATCTGCATATGCTATGCATTTAAAAAATTGATTACCAATTTTGATTTCTGTTAATTTGTTGTTTAATATATTTAGCAGTAGTTTAAATGCAAGTACATATTGTCTAACTTCTCTTTTTACTCTAAAAGAGCTTAAGATGTATCCAGACTTTAAAATATAAGCTTCTTATTGATTAAATAGGTTTTTCACCAAGGTTCTAAATTTTTTATTAAAGTTTATATTTTTAAAAACTATTTGTAAAAATTCATGACTCATTTTGTCAAATGCTTTTTGCTAATTTACAAAAAGCATCCAATGTTCTTTAGACTTATTATTTTGATTTCTTAAAATTAAAGTATGTTAAATGCTAAGTCTGTAATTAGTCTGTTTGTAATAAACTCTTGCTAATGTAAGAGTACTAATTCACTGCATATTGAGTTTAATCTATTAGCAACAATTTTCATAAAAATTATTGCATTACAGTTAGTTAGTAATATAGGTTTTTAGTTGTTTATATTGTGAAGTTTTTTGAATTTTTTTAGTATTAATATAATTAAGTTTTTATATCATGAAGATAGTATTATTTCTGAGTCTAAAACCTAATTAAAAACTAGTTCTAGAACTGGTGTAATATGTTCTTCAGTTAGTTTATAAAACTTGTAAGTAAGGCTGTCTAACTTTAAAATTTTATTATTAAATAGTTTTTTGATAACTTTTAAGATTTCTTCTTAAAAAATATGTTTTATTAGCTTGCTTTTCATTTGAGAAGTGGTCTGTAAAAGATTTTTAGTAATTTGTTTTGCTATTGTGTTGTTGATTTTTTCTTTACTATATGTTTTTGTATATTGCTCCTTAATGTAGTTAAGCATTTTTTTTCATTATATTGTTTTTGAGTAGAGAGTATCTGTATTTTTGCCAAAGCCAAATGTAATTTTCTAACTTTAAGGCAAACATAAAAGTATTTAGTGGATTTTTCTCCTAATTTTATCTGGTTTGCTTTTGAATATTGTTACCACTTGTTTGCTAGCTTTGTTAATTCAAACTGAATTTGTAAGTCAAATGTGTTTAATATAGTAAAAAAATAAGTCTGATTGGAGTTTCTAACTATAGTTTTTTTTGTATAACTAACTTTTTTGTTTAGTCTTTCTATTTTATCTTTTGAAGTTTTAGGCTTTTAAAAGCTTTTATAATAAATTTGATATAAACTTTATATATATTTTAGTCTGTTGCAGAGGTAGTTTCTTGAATTTTGTCTAGGAATTTTTTTTTTTGAATATTATTTTTAAAAGAGTTTATGTCAAATCTTCAAAAAGCTAAGTGTCTAGGTTCTTGTTTTAGACTTAAAACACATTAACTAATAGATAATCTAAATTTTCAAATCTTGTTTTTATTTCTAAATTTAAATGGCTGTAGTTATTATTTATAAAATATAATCTAGTCAAGTAGTTATTATTTGATTGTTATGTATTTTTTGGTAAAAAGTATAAAAAGAATTTTGAGATATAAAAGATGCAGAATCTATGAAATTTTTTACAATGTTTTTAAGAAGTAACCTTAAAAGATCATTTTGAGCATTTGCTTAACTTATTCTGTTAACTTCAGGGTCTAGATTTGTGTTTAGATTTTCTGCTAAAATGTTAATTATATTGTCTTTTTTTTTAATTGTCCAATTGTCAAAAAATGAGGTTCTATCCAAAATGTTTAGTAGAGTATAAATATTAATTATATAAAAAGAGAATTTCTTGAAAATAAAAAAAATAAAAATTATTCTGTCTTCTTGTGATCTCTTAGTGTCTTTAAATTTTATTGCTTTGTTTTTTGCTAGAATTGCAATTCTGCCTGTTTAGACTAAATCAAAAAACTATTGATTTTTTAAGAATTATTAAGTTGCATTATTAAATTTGTTCATTTTTTGTAGAAAAATAATATCTAGTTTACAAGATTTTAAAAGTGTCAAAGTTCTGAGCCATTTGTCTATATTGTTTAATTTTTTAATATTTAGAGTAGCTATCTTGATTAATGTATTGTTCATAATAAAATTAATAAGTTTTGAAGCCACTTTATGCTTTTTGTTCTAGTTTATTTTGTTGGTTTTCTTTGTTAAAAGTCTTATAAGGCTTTGATTTTTTGTGCTTTTTTTTTTATATACAACTAGAGTAAAAGGCATATTTCCTGTATTTTCTTGATATTTTTTTTTAAAAAATATTAAGATAAGTACTTGCAACCCAGGATTTTATTAATAATATATTTGGTTAATGGTTATATTACAACTACAGAAGGCAATCATAAAAAGAGTATATAACTAGCTACTTGTACAACTTTAGTTATTGTCTAATTTAAGTAGTCTGCCTAAAGGTTTTATACTAGCTGTCATACCTGGAACCTGCTTGTAAGTTCTTTATTTAAACATTCTAGTTCCTGTATTCACTTACCTACCTCTGTCTACTAATAATCCCAGCTTATGCTAGTGAAAATATGCTATAGCTACTAAGTCTTTAAAGCAGTTCACTTATATAAAAAACTTTTGATCTTGTACTAAATTTTTTAAAATCTTCTATATTCTATTTTTATAGCTGACTTGGTATTACTATAGCTAAGACCAACACTTACAGTTAGGGTATACTATTAAACTACTATGTTCTTGTAGAGTTCACTCCAACCTCAGTACTAATTTTACAATATTCTAAAAAGACAGATCATAATTATATATTTCTGGTTTACATGTTTTCTAGTATGTAAACTTTTTCTTTAGAATAGATCCTAGTGGCCTAGTTGGTTCTTTTTAAAGGCTGGCTCTTTGTCTGGTTTTACAAGTTCTAGTTTTATTTTATAGGTCTAGTCTTTATAGTAGCATTATCAAAGATTTAGCTACCTCTCTACTTGGGTCTTTCAAATAGAATTTTGTCTTTCTATTTGGTTTCTGTAATTTATATAGCCTAAGAACTTATCATAGATTCATATCATTTGGTACCAGTTTGTGTTTCTTTGTACAATGTTGTACAATTGTCTAGACCTTTCAGTCATGTTAGTATAATACAGATTACAGATATCTAATTCTAATTAATTACAAAAAACAGTTAACTGTAATACAGAAAGAATTGCAAAATTTTGCTATTACTAAAATTTGAACTCTAAACTTGTCACTTAAAGGTTGACAACCTATTATTTCACTAAATTGTTATATTCTATTTTCATAATATTTAGTTTGAAGACTTCAAAAACCTGTAATTATTTCTTCTAGAATTATATTTTCTGTAAAGTTATCTTTTTTTTTTTTTGAAAGATTTTTGTGTTAATAATTATATTATTTTTTTGCATTTCTTTTTTTAAAAAAATTGGTTGTTCTTGAAAGCATTCTGATTTTATATTAGTATTTTGTACTGTTTTTTGTACTAAAGAAGTTTTCTCAGTGAAGTTCATAATATATTCAAATAAGTTTTTACTAAAAATTTCAATTTAAGCCTTTTTGTTTTTAAATTCTTAATAATGTTTTCTTAGTTCTTTTGTTTCTTAAAACTATATACAGTTTTTTTTAATATAACCTATTTGATTACAGAAATAACATACTTTTAAGCTTCTTTCTATTCAGTAGTTACTCTGTTGTTCTTTATGTAGATAAAGTAAAAAATTCTTTTTTTAAGTTCTAGGTCATCTGTTTTATTAAAAATAACTATTTATTGGTTTGTCAGATATGATATATCTTCAATAAGCAATACTTTAATAGAGATAATCTTTTTGAACTCTTGAAAGACCTCTTTGACCTAATTAAAAATATGTTCTTTAACATCTAGAACACATTTTTGATCTTAACTAGCAGAAAGAATTTGTATACATCTGTAAGAATATATCTGTAATATATTTTTCTAAAGATTTTAACTTCATTAGTTGCATAATGCATTAGTTGATTTTGGTTTGAAAATACAATTATAAGATGGGTTTTAAGCTTTTTTTAAAATGTTGCTTAGCTGCAATTATGTCTTCTCTCATGTTTTTATATAAAAAAATTATAATTTCATTAAGAAAGCTGTAAAGATCTGAGATTTCAACAATCAATACATTGTTATTTTTGAATCTAATTTGATTTCTAGAAAAAAATATAACAAAGGTTGATTTTTCTTATTTCAACTTGGCTGACAAGCTTATGTCTTGTTTAGTGATTGATGCATAACTTTGCATAACTTTGTGTGCTGATTGATTATTAAAAATGTTGCTATTGTCATGTTTTTCATTTAATATATAACAATTTCTGTTGTTGTTTTTTTTTTATTGTTTATTTTCTTCATAATATTGTACATGTTTTCTAAAGCCCAAGATTTGTTTTTATTTTGATTAATATTCTTTAGCCAGTTTCTTTATTTTAAATTACTACTACTGAAATTAAATCATTTTTTATTACTGTTATCTTTTCTTAAACTGTGGTCATATTATTAATTTTTATTTTATTTTCTTTTTCTATAAATAAGTTGTTAGTTTTTTTGTTTTTTTTATCAAGTTTTCTTATTTTAAAAATATTTTTAGTTATTAAAAGCTTTACTAATTAAAAAAGCTTTCTTTTTCTTAATACAAAGGTTTTAGCTCTTAATAGTATCTTATTTTTAAAGTTTAGGTTTCTGTTTGATAATTTTATAATTATGCTTTCTATTTGTCTTTTCTAATTAATAATAAACAGAAAAAAGTTTTTTTACATGCATATATTATAATTATTATAATATAACTAAACAAAAAAAATAGTAATATATATATAACATTAAATTAACTTAGTATAACAGATTTATAAAAATATATAAATTATTATAGCAATAAAATATTATATTTTAAGAACCAAAATATAATACTAGTAATAACTAAATAAAAATAAAAGCTAATATACAACAATAAAATAATAATATAATACTAAAACTGACAATAATACAGATAATATATAGCCAAATAGTTCAAAAAACTTAACACAATTAAATAATATACAAAACATAAAACAAATAACTATATAAAAAAATAGATATAATAAATTAATAACAGACTAAAAAAAATATATATTAAGCATTTGACAAAACCTTATAAAATTATAATAAAATAGTAATTGTATTTAAAAATAAGAAAAAAATCCAAAAATTCATTAAATATAAGATACAAACTAAGCCTATAAACTATGCACTATATTTAGTAATTAAAGCTAAATTTAGATATAAGGATATTTATCTTTTTTTTATCTTTACTAAAGTAAAAAAATTAATCTTAGAAGTAAAGTAACTTAGTAAATTAGATAAGTTGTTAACCTTCTAAGTGATAAGTTATAAGTTCAAAACTTACCAATAATGAAAATTTAAATAATCAATTATATAATACTTAACTTGTATTATGGCAATAGTATTTTGTCAATTAGTTGAAATAAAGTATCTGTAACTATAATTATACTAGTATAACTGACTAATTATGAGATATCTGTATAATCTTAATTATATAAAGAGATGCAAACAGATATTAGGCAGCACAAATTCAAAATAAGTTCTTGACTAAGAAAATAAATACTAATAAGAAGGAATCAGACATGCAAGAACCTTTAGATAAGAGGTACTACCAACTAGACTGCTAGATTAAATTAAAAAAAAATATCAGACAAAACTTGCTATATCAAAAACAGATTATAGTTTTTTTAAACTATCTGAATTGAGAATTTAAAAACAAAGCAGAAGTGTACTAAAATACTAAGAATATGCTATAAAATAAACACTAAAATACAGATGAACTTTGCAAAAAAATAGTTCTATTAAGATTTGTAGAATGGTTAGGTAACTTAATAAGAAAGCCTTTTGTATTTTACTATTAGTAACAAGTATTGCTACAGTCTAGGTATTAGTACAAAAAGAAATAATATCAAACCTAAATGATCTTTAATAAGAGGCAGCAACAGAGTCAATTAGTTTTAAAATAAAATAATTAAAGATATACAAATACTAATTAGATAAGTCAAAAAGTTTAAATAGAACACTCACAAGCAAAGATTAAATATAGCAGATAATGGATAATCTTAAAGTAGAACCTTTAAATAGACAATAACTAAAGTTGTACATATAATTAGCTATACTTTTACAAACTATATATGTACTTAGAATATCACTAATTAATAAAAATTGCCAGTTTGATTGAATAATTAACTGCTCATTAACAATAAAAAAAAAATCAATTTTATAATATTAAAAAGTCTACAAATTTTTTTTTAAAAAACCCTCAAAAAATTCAAATTAACTAACAAAATAACAATTATAAATAAACAAACAAAATATAATCTACTAAAAACTATAACAAAAAATTATAATTAATTATCTAACTAAAAGTTCTATAAAATAACAACAAAAAAATATATTATCTTATTAAATACTACAAAAAATTTAACAAAAAACAAAACTATAAAAAACAATATAAATTTATATAATATAATACAAAAAGCAACTACAGTACACCTATAATAACTACTAATGATTCTAACCAAATTTCTAAAAACATAATTCAAATACTTCTTTTTAATTTACCTATACAACCTTCCTTTCGATTTACCTATACAACAAAGAGCATATACTAATTTTTATTGTAAAATTTTAATACTTGAATTAGTTAATTTTATAATTGTATTATTATGTCTAAGATCCACAAAAGTTAATGCAATATTCTTGCAAAATGCACTTGCTAATGCTTCTCCTCCTTCTGATCCAAGATTATTATTATGAAGATTTAAAGAAATCAGCGTAATGTTTTTACAAAGTGCATCTGCTAACGCTTTTCCTCCTTCAGATCCAAGTTTATTTTCACTAAGATCCAAAAAAGTCAATGTGTTGTTCTTACAAAGTGAATACGCTAATGCTTTTCCTCCTTCTGATCCCAGAATATTACAATGAAGATTCAAAGAAGTCAGCGTGGTATTCTTGCAAAGCGCATCTGCTAATGCTATTCCTCCTTTCGGTCCAAGTTTGTTTTCCCCAAGATCCAAAGAAATCAATGTAGTATTGTTGCAAAGAGCATCTGCTAATACTTTTCCACCATCTGATTCAAGGTTATTATTATAAAGATTTAAGGAGGTTAGCGTAGTGTTCTTGCAAAGTGCATCTGCTAATGCTTTTCCCCCATCTAATCCAAGATTATTATTATAAAGATTTAAAGAAGTTAATGAAGTGTTCTTGCAAAGTGCATCTGCTAATGCTTTTCCTCCGTGTGACCCAAGTCTATTATATCGAAGATTCAATTCTTTCAGCGTATTGTTTTTGCAAAGTGCATCCGCTAATTTTTTCCCTCCTTCTGGACCAAGTTTTTTATCGCAGAGATTTAAAGAAGTCAGTATAGTATCCTTACAAAGTACCTCCATTAACTCATTTATATTTTTTGAATTAAGATTCCTGCGAGAAAAATCCCAGCTTGAAGCATTTTTTTGATCTTCAGTACTATGCTTCATCACTTCTTTTCTCTTATCCTTAAGAACGTTGTCATCTTGCACTGAGAGATTTTGATGCATCGCGCCAAGTGGATTAGTGTCAAAAAGTGGTGCAGATGGCTCTATTTCATATAAATTTACATGTGCCTTTATATCTTTATTTAAAGATGATTCATCATTTTCCTGCGCTGATTTGGATGTATCGCATCAGGTAGGTTAATGGAAGGAAATAATATAGATATTTTAAATAAATTTACTTTGCGTTCATACCTTGATTTAAGTATGTTTCATGATTTTCAATTAATGCATCATTAACCTTAGGTTGATTTAAACCCTCATCAATTAGTCGGTTTAAAGCATTGTGAACTAACTTGGTTTCTGGACGCTTAACAGGATCGTTATCCCAACATTCCTTGTAAAGTTCAATATATTGATATGGTGTACCTTCTATAGGTTTTTCTCTATTTCCAGATACAGTTTGAATAGCAAGCGAAAATGGTGAATCAATGGATCGGAATGGTGGTATTCCGCTTGAAATTTCCCAAAGAATTACTCCTAAGCTATAGACGTCAGATTTCTTATCACGTTTGTACTTGTTATCGCGAATATAATTAGGATCGACATATGCTGCCATTCCAAAAGCTGAATTTGAAGTCGCAGAAGCCTCGTTTATGTGTTTTGATAATCCAAAATCAGCGATCTTTGGTCGTCTTTGATGAATTAAGATGTTGTTCGAATGCTATTATGTATATTAGAAAATTAATTTATTGAACTAAAATTCATAATATAATATAAAAATAATATACTTACGAGATCTCTATGAATAATATCATTTTTGTGTAAGAACAAAATGCCATGGGCTATTTCTTCAGAAATGCGTAATTTATCAGTCCATTGTAATGTTGAGAAATTTGCTTTTAGATATTCTCGTAAATTTCCGTTATTAGCGTGTTGTAAAACCATATTATAATATC
>CAJVQA010011861.1:0-10455 GCA_910591915.1 Cetraspora pellucida
TACAATTAATGATTGGATAAAATTTAAAAGTTATACAAAAATGGCAAGTAATTTCAAAACTTTCAAGTTGCGTAAAAATAAAAAAATGACTATTTTGGGGGTATGATAATACTATTTCAAATAATACCACCATAATTTACATAATTCATTAATGTTTTTTTTATCAAACTTTTTTTTTTTTTTTGTTTATGTAATTTGTCGTAATATTTTAAACCTAAAATTGGCCTATTATTATCGTTATCCCTTTTATCCCAAAAATAAAGTCAACTACAATATAATACAGAAAAAATAATTAATATTACCCAATCCAGAATAATACACTCAAAAAAAATAAGAACTGAATTATGAATTATTAATGAAACGGCAAGTGAGAGAGATGTATGTGGTCGAAAGTTAATGGTGTTATAAAAAAAAGGAGTGTCAATTGTTGTATCGATAGTTGATGTTGTAATTAAATATTAAAGTTCCCATGGATAAGTAGGATGATGAACCGTTCTTGCGTGATTGCCTTAATTAAATTCAATTATTGGTGTATAATATTCGGATTTGATATCTAATACTTGAAAGAAATGAAATTAGCATTCAATATTAATAATTTTTAATAATATTAATTTCATATTTAATCAAATAATTTCAAAGGTGAAACTCACCCTTCGTCCACCACGATTTCCTCCGCGATTTCGTGATGCTCCTCTTCGTTTACTACCTCGTTTTCTAACTGTTACCCAATCTCCATTTGCAACAGTTGTAACTACTGTATTTATGCCTCCATTAATTATACCATCGGTTATACTACTTGCATCACTGGTCGTTTCATTAAAGAGGTCACTACTTGGTCGCGAATTACATGGGGATTCTGGTGGCGTTGATATGTTGGCGGTAGAAATAGGTGCCTCATTAATAATTTCTTGTGTTTTTGATGTAGCAAATAACGTTTCAACTTTAGCTTGTAAACACGCTATTTCTTCTGTGGCTGTTTTATTTAAAAAAAAAAGTACACAAATATATATATTTATTTTTTATTTTATATTATTATTATTATTATTATTATTATAATTATTATTATTATTATTATAATAAAACCAACTAACCTTGCGTTTTCGTTTGCTCAAGTTGTTTCCGTAATTTAGCATTATCGGTTTCAAGTTGATATATTTTAGCTTTTTCTTGAACTATAAAATTTTATATTTTGTAAATATAAAATAAAATAAAATAAAATAAAATATTTTTTTAATTTTACCTTGTGAATTTGTCAAATTCTGAATTTGATTTGTTAATTGTTTTATTGTTTTGGCATTTGCCTTTTTCTCCTTTTCATGTGTAGCTTTTATTTTATTCAATTGTTCTTGTGTATCTTCAAGTTCTGATCCTGTTCGTTCTTTTTCATTTCGAATATCTTCTTGATAAACTGATATTATTAGAGAAGTAAGTCCATCTCTATATGCCATCATATCTATGTATCCATCAACTTCTTCTTTAGTTGCTTCTAATTCAGCTGTTGTTCGTTTTAATTTATTATTCGTGGTGGAAACCTCTGATTTTGCTGTATCCAATAATGATTTAATAGAAGATAAATCTGCCTTTGCCCACTCAAGTTTTGATTTGGTAAAAGAAAGTTGTGCTTTAGTCGAATCAAGTTGTGATTTAAAAAAGGAAAGCTGCGCTTTGGTGGCCTCTAATTCATCTGCATGCTCTTCTTTTGTAGCATGGAGTTCTGCTGCGTATTTCGCTCTTATAACTCCTATTTCTGCTGTACATTTTGCTTTAGTTGCTTCAATTTCTGCTGAACACATCGCTTGTGTTGCATCAATTTCTGCACTATATTTTGTTTGAGTTGCTTCAAGTTCTTCCCTTGTAGAGTGAAGATCTATTCGAGCTGCCTCAAGTTCTTGTTGAAGAGAAAATATTTGGTCTGCATGTGTCTGTACAAGTTTTTCTCGTTCTTTTAATTGTTTTTGTATATCATAAAGTGCTATATCCCTTTCACTTATTGTAACTGAAAGGTCAGTTTTAGCTGCTTGTAAATCATGTGCACATTCAAGTAATGAAAAATTTAATTCTCTTATTTCTCCTTCTCGAACTTTAAGTTCTGATTTTGTTTTATCTAATTCTACTTGAAAATTTTCTTTTTCCCTTCTCATTTTATTAACTATTTCTGTTAATTGTTCAATAATTTCGTCACGTTCCGGGAGCAAGGCCTTAAGGTCCCGGACCTCATGACTACGCTCCTTAAGTTGTACCTGAGCTTCTTCTAATTCTACTTGGGCACGATCTCTTTCAGACTCTATACCCTTAATCCTTTTATTTAAGGCCTCCAGCGTAGCCTCCCGTTGTCGTATTTCTTCCTTTAAACCATTTATGGTAAAGGCTTCAACAGTAGAGGCACGAACCTCACGAGATGTAGTTTGATCTCTTTGACTTCGATTCCTTTTTTTCGTTAGATATGTTTTTAAAGTTGAAGAAAAGTCTTTTTCTCTCTCCGGTTTAGGAGGAATATTTGATATACCTTCATCTTGGGTACGAAAGAAACCGAAGCTATGCCTGCTTTGTCGGCCTCCAGGGTTCCGGCTCTTGAGTTGCAAGAACTTCAACGTTTTCATACTTTCATGGGGAAATATGGCGTTATTTTAGAAAAAATTTATATCTTTTTATTCATTTTTTTTTAATAACATTATCGTGGATTATGTCGTGCAATATTACATGCATTATTGTTAGTTTGTTTTGATTCCCAAAAGGTACAAAATTTATCATACCACATATCAGATATAGAAACTTTTGAACAAAAGTAAGTACCACATTTTCAAGTTAATCGTACTACAAAAATGATTAAAATTTTATTAAAAAATTAATGTAATTAGGTTTTTTTTTACACTTGTATGCATTTACGATATAGTTTTAAACGACCCGATGGTCAAGTGGAACCATAAATATTGACCATTCTAATTTATTTTTAATAATTATAATATCATAATAAGGGTTGTTATAATTATGTTGTGTAGTTATTTAATAAGTTGACCTAAACGGGTTAGTGTGCATATAGGTAACAAACTTTAGAGTATTATTATTAGTGGTGTTTTTTTTTTTTTTTTAGTTTTACGCAACTTGAAAGTTTTGAAATTACTTGCCATTTTTGTATAACTTTTAAATTTTATCCAATCATTAATTGTAATTAATGCAACTCATTTTTTTTCTAAATTTACATATACAACATTTGATTAACAAAAATTTAGTTCGGAATTTTAACTATCCTTGAATTCCTACTCGAGTAGAAAAGTGGCTAAAGATTAACAGATTTTCTAAGGTACCTATTATTTTGAGTCACAACATTCACTTTTTTTTTTACGGCTTTTAAATGAGTTTCCAATTAATATTGTTAATCTATGATGATCTTACCTCTCTTTTTAATGCGAATAATCGAATCTTCTTAACGTTTATCCCAGTTTTTGTGTTGGTTTGTTATTTCATTATGTAATATTATCATTTCGAACAATAGCTAATCCTTTTGTAAAAAAAAATAATCAATTATACCTGCATCCAATTCTAAGTACCTGCATACATTTCCAAAATAAAATAATCGCCATTATTAAACATATAATTAATATAGTAAAGAATGTAAAAATTTTCAAGTTTGGCTAGAATTTATGCTGCGTACGTATAAATTTTATTCAATATTAGCTAGAATGATTTATTTAAATTTTTTGATAACTTTAGATAATCGAGAATATTCTTTAATTAAAGCAAAATAACTGGTTCATAGTGAGCCATATCTAATCAAAGAATGAAAATAGAAATAGGATGAATGAATGAAAAAGTACTTTGGAAAATCATGTGATAACGATATAATACTTTTTTTTTAAAATACTTTTATCAGAGACGGGAAAAAAAAATTCAGACGAATACTATTGAACCTAGCATACAAGATCAGCCCCTGAATAAATGCCAAGCATACATTGAGAAATATTATGATTTTGCATATCTAATTAACATAATGATTCCATAAATCATAAACTGTCAAACTGCTTTAACCAGTGTTTTTTATTTTGCATTCATTCATTATACTTCATTTTATATAATTGACCGTCATTATTCATTACTTGTTCTTTTGTTTAGTATTTCATGTCAAAAATTTTCACGCATTGACAGACAATATATACATACACATATATATTTATATGTATGTATATAGTATTTTGAAATCAAATGCTTCGATATAAATAAAACTATCAAATTATTGGAAAATGAAATACGAATTTCTACGTAAGTAAACTGACTTCATTTTAATGCATGTAAGTACTGTACGTACGCACCTGAGTCAAATACAGAAATAAAAAGATCTGATTTCAAAATACAGTAATTTTAATTGATGATCCTGTTCCAATAATATACGGACAATTTTTATTTAACCAATACAAAATAATTAGTTGATCTCGTAGTAATAATTGACCTTAATTCTATTATAGGGTATCGCCGAGAGATCATCATGTTTTGTATATCGAAGTTAGTTTAAAAAATGTAGATTTTCACCAGTTTTTATTTAAGCTTAACGTTTATGTACATAAATACGTAATGTACGTCTAGTATTATTTATCTACGTGTTATTGTTGAAATATATATATAAAATATATAAAATATATACGCATTTTATTAAATATAATATCACGTGACACGGGATTCTGAATTTATTACCCAGAATCTCTTTATTCTTTTCAGCATTTCACTCAACTATGCCACATTTAACTACGTATAAGTAGAAATATGCGTATATGCGTTTGTAGACCCGTACATTTTTTCGTGCATTTAACAATAATAAAATTTATTTTCTTGTGTTTGTTGAATTTAGTTGACAATGCGTAATTTGAAATATTCCCTATATCTGTATCTGTATACAGTATTAAGGGGTTTCATAATTAACAAATAGAATTATAAATCGGAAAAACAAAGTAAGATTCTCTGATTTAATTATAAAACTCTCCCTATTATGATTTATTATAATGTTGTAAATAAAAGTTGAAATAAATATATGAATGAGTATCGCCGAGTGAAAACCAAACAATCCTAAAAATAAATTATTATGAATTTCATATTAAATTTCAATTTTATGGAATTTTTGTTATCTTAAATTATATAATGATAATTAAAAAATATACATTTCTGTTGTGCGTCAAATCAATATCTACTTCAGATTAAAATAAATTTAATCTCGCTAATACCTATCTTTACTCTTTCATCTTAACTTTAATACACTCAGAATTCAAATTTTTAATCTGAAGCAAATTTTAATTTGACATACAACATATAATTAAATACAGTATATATTAAATTAAAAATAGTATTTCGTTATGTATATTTGAAAATCATATAAAGATAAATAATGGAAATTATTGTAGTTACGAAGCTTTCTGGTATTAACTTACCACACGATAAAATGAAACCCGGGAAGTCTACAACGGTATTACGAGTAATAGTGGTGTATGATTTAGTAAAGTAGTAGAGTATACTGCAAAAATCACATTTGAGTATATAAAAAATTAGTATACTATACTCAATATATTTTATATAAAATAGTTTGGAAGGACATAAATTACACTATTTTCCATAATTTGAAGGTCTAAAAAAGGTATCGTCGAAAGAATGTAAATTACGCTGATGATGATTATCATTTGGCTGTGATCTGGAAGAATACTATCGATAAACACTATCGATTATGACTGGAAGAACATAAATTACATTAATGTCTGCCGTCATTTGAAGGCCTAAAAAAGCATTTGGCATTCATTGAAACCGATTTTAAAAAAAACTTTAGAATGCTGTACTATTTACATGTCTTTGTAAAAGAATGAAAATTAATATTCTTGTGGTTTGTACAATTTAACTCAAAAACTACAAGTTTTGACGTCATACTTATGTTTATTTTTACATATTTTATTAAACCATTACATTTTTCAAACTGCAAAAATTGCCCTCACAATTAATTATTCGGTAGACCTGATTCTAAAGAGAAACTTGGCTAATAAATAATAATTTTAATCAGATTTAAAATGAATAATAACCATGAATTAAATTGTTCAATTGATATTGAATTATTAAGTATACAAAATCTATATGTTACAAACTCAATAATATAAAATTAAAAATTTCAAAGTTCGTTATGTCCGTTTCTCTGTAACTAGATTTCTCCATTCAATTATGAATCAAATTAACACAAATAAATAATTAACAGTTGTAAAGTTCTAAAAATATACTCACGAGTTAAATGACGAAAAGAACCAGTACCAAATACAGCTCACCTTTGTTAGAGTGAACTCTTGATGATATAGAATTAATTATATATCATTTTTTAAGTCTAATATTTCGAGCCTATAGGTTTAGTGGGAACTTCACTATAGCATGAATATGTTGTTTTCTTGTATTTCTACATATGAGCCACCTTTATTTTTTGTCTGCATATGAATAACAAAATATGTATACAGTTAACTTCGTATAATGAAGTGAACAGTTCTTTATGTTCCTTATAGAAGTAGTTTACTTTTTCTGATGTCGGACTCTAATAAATATTTTTTAAAAATGTTTATTATACTGTTATAGAGCATAGATGCGTTCCAAGAATAACTGCATTAACCCATCAAAATAAAGCCAGTTAGTCGGATTATCATATAACTGCTAAGTTTTAAAGCTTGAAGTCTAGTCATGTTTGCATAAATGTTATATACATTTGCATATTATACAAGATATACTCAGTTGTACTCACATGTTTGCTAATTTAATGTATTATACTCTACTACTTTACTAAACCATACATCACTACTATTCGTATTACTTAGTCTACAAAAATTTCGCATGAGAGTACGATTAGCAGAAATAATAGTACACTTATCAATACCCTAAATCATTTAATTATTTTACTTTATAAAACATATTTATGTTGTATGTCTAATTAAAATTTGCGTCAGATCAAAATTTAAATACATGAAATCTCCATAAGTGCACCTTTTATAAATGCACGCCCTCTCTAAATGCACACTCAAATTCGCGCCCAAATATATACATGACCTTCATAAATGCACTTTTTCTTATTGTTCTCTAAGTGCACGTCGTTAAAGTTCAGTTCTAAGAGCGTGCACTTATGAAGGTTTTACTGTATATACTTAGCATATTATTTTAATTGTGATGGATTGGTCCAGTTCAGTCTCTTCTAATCAGACCGGTCCATCAACGTTTTTTTAGTCCAGTTTTGATCTCCAAAACGGTTCTTAAGGAAGGTGTTAGATAACACCTGATTCAGTTTAATGTTTCGAGTTTCAAAATAATATACATATTCAAAATTGTTAGACTTACATGGTTTATGATGTTAGATTACTAATATAATTAATTGTTTCAATTGCGCAATGATATTGATAACAATCCGGTTTTTGTATTATGTTATCTTTTTTATAAAATTCTTTAAAAACAGTATATAAATACAGTCAGGAAATTTACCAAAAATCGTGGTTGGCTAAAGCGAAGTGAGATTTAAGGTTATCTTATTGATATAGTTATAATCAGAAGTTATATAAATATCAAGAATGTAATTTATGCAGTATCATTAGTCAAAGTTAAACCATTTAATAATAATTTAGTAAACATTTAGTCATCATTCAGGTACTGATTTGTTACTAAGTAGCAGTTGAACAGCAAGAATTAGTATCTAAATAATAATTGAATACTTACTAAATTATTGTTAGAAATGATACTAAAATTTGATGTCTTAATTTAAAAATATAAACCTTACTAAAATTCACTTATACTTTTTTATTATAAACAGTAATCTTAAATTCTAATCTAATTATATAAAAAAAAAAAAACCCCCCAAACATCTTTAAAAAATTTTAAAATTTCATAATAAAATAAGTTAAGATTTTGATTTTTTTTTTTTTTTTTTTTTTTTGTATTAAGGTGACTTCTTTGATCTTTTAACTTTTATTAATAACTTTTTTAGTAATGTGATTTAGTGAACAATTACAGAAAAGCATACAATTGGCTACACATATAACTTTTTATATTACTTATTTAAGAAGTCTGTTTAAAGGTTTCTCACTAATTGTCATATCTAACATCTTTGCTTGGTGTTTACTTTAAATCTTCTGAACTTGTAACTTGTGTTAATTTCATTAGATCATACCCAGATGTTCAGATTATCATCTCAACCTTAAAACTATTTTATTCTCAAAATAACCTTCTGAAGTTTTTTGTACTCATTTTTATAATTAATTTAGTATTGTTATAGCAGAACCAATACTTATAATCAAAACTAATCATTAAACTACTGTGCTCTTATAGAGTTTATATAAACTCTAGCATTTATTTCATAACATATCTCTAGTACTTTAATATATTTCTGATTTTTCACTAAATTTCCAGTCTAGATAATCTGTATAGAATTACAATCAGTTCATTGATATATCAAATCAGCTTAATAATCTTTTTTTCCAGTTTATTTCAATAGTCTAATTGGTGGTATCTCTAAGTCTTCTTTAACTCAAAGGTACTTGCTTGTCTAGATACTATGATCTTAATATTTGTTTCTAGTAATCAAGTCTTTACAGTAATACTGTTAAAAATCTAGCAACTTCTCTATTCAGATTTTCTTAAATAGACTTTTTGTTATCTAATTTCAATAGATTTATATGGTTATAAGAATTTATTTAGTGTTTGTATCATCCAACTATCAGTTTATATTCTTTTATATAATTCTGACATTATACAGATACCCTATTACCTGCCATTCATGTTAGTGCAATTAGCATTACAGGTATCCTAATTGTTAATAATAGTTGCTGTAATATAATTATTTTTTATTTTTTATTTTAAATTAAAGTTTCTGGTTTTGAAAATTGATGTTTTTATTTAAGTATTTAAATATGAATGTCTTTAAAATTTTTCATATATAGGAGGTTACAACTAGTTACATATGCACTTTTGGTATCTAATTTAAGTAGTTTATCTATATATTACTATACAGATTCTATACTAGATACTATACTTGCAAGTCAACTATGGGTTTTAACTATTTAAACTCTCTGCATATGCAGTTCAATTTGTAATCACAAGAACATTTTCTGGATTATATCTATCTAAAATACCTAATGCCTTTGAGACTCTTAGAACTAATTTATTCTTAATAGGAAACTTACTAAAACCTTCTGTGTCTTATATACAACTAACCTAGTTTTATATAATATGCTATAGTTATTTAACATTTGTAATCACAGAAGTTACCTGTTTAACTGCTATGTTATATTATTTTTATGCTTATAAAGTTCACTAAAACCTCAGTATCTATTATTATAATATCTTTTTTATTATTTCTTACTAACTTTTACTTAGAACTGATAGAACTCTTTTGACTTTCAATTTAGATAGTCTAGTATAGTATATATATGTATTTTTTTCTTCTAACAATTCTGATGACCTAGTTGGTCATATATTCTTTTATATATCTTGTCATTTAGTTTATTTACCTAGCTTTTTGAAGGTGTTTTATAAACTTTAATTAGGCTAATCATTTCATTAAGTTTATACTACCACTTTATTTGGAAATTTTCAAGTAAACTTCTGACTTCTCAGTTTTTTAGTTCATTGTATCTGATAGTTTTATTATAAGTTTGTACTGAAATTTTATGCAATACTAGTTATTAACATTTTTCTATATATGTATAATGTTATATTTCATATAAATGCTCTGAGCTTCTATTCAAAATAGTGTAATATAAGGTTACAGATACTTTAATCTAACTAATCATTAAAAGACAGTTTGCTGTAATACAGGTTAATTTCAAAATTTTATCATAGATGAAATTTGAATCTTAGACCTATTACTTAAAAGATAACAACTCAATTATTATACTAGAATTATTATCTTTTTGTAATACAAATATTATATAGATAATTATCTAAATTTTCATCATCAATAGGTTTAAACATTTAATTTACCAATTGGTTAATAATCTAACCACTTTACTAGATTACTACATCCTTTAAAATTTTAATATTATCTTCAATAATTATTTATAAATTACTATTAAATATTTTAATTTTAATTAATAAATCAATTAAGTAACAATGAGTGTGGTGATCTAGTGAAGTAGATAGGTTGTCAACCCTCAAGTGGCAGGTCTAAGGTTCAATTCCCATAGACAACGAATTTTGGAAATTATATCTGTGTTATGATAACTGTCTCTTACTGATCAGTTGGGTTTTGGGCATCTGTAATCTTAAGGACACCAAGTCGGGTCCTATCTAACATTGGGAGCTTGGGGCATCTATGTGAAGTGTAATATTACACAGTACATGTACATAGAGGAATGTAAAACCAGTGTCATATAAGGCTTCAGGCAACCCATAATAAGACCACTGGGCATAGAAGGCTAAAAAACTAAAAAGATAGAAACTTACTTGGAAATTCTGAGTAAAGAGGTA